>OX101792.1:35557495-35759995 GCA_944452715.1 Ophion slaviceki | reverse complement strand
AAAGTGGCATTTTAAACTAGAGGCTCTGCCAATGTAAACAATTTAAAAAAGCTAACGGATACGTGTATGCATTATAAAGTTATAGGCACTCAAACATGGCAACGTACGAACCGAATTCTCAGCATTTGCGGGAGGTTATGATTTACTTCTTCAACATCAAGAAATCTGCGGCTGAGGCCCACCGTTTACTTGTAGATGCTTACGGGGAGGATTCTATACGCCGAAAATCATGGGGACTGCCTGGTCATATTCCGTCATCGACGCCCAAACCGAATATTCACGGATCCAAAGTGATGCTGTGTATCTGGTGGGACCAGCTGGGCGTTGTGTACTATGAGCTGCTCGAACCATCCGAAACCATCACAGGGAAACTCTACCGACGTCAGTTGATGCGCTTGAGTAAGGCACTTAAAGAGAAACGGCCACAATTCAACGAAAGACATGACAAGGTGATACTGCAGCATGACAATGCCCGACCCCATGTTGCAAATGTCGTGAAAAAGTACTTGGAAACGCTGAAATGGGAGGTTTTATCCCACCCGCCGTACTCTCCAGACATTGCCCCTTCCGACTATCACTTGTTCCGGTCAATGGCACACGATTTGGCTGACCAGCACTTCGGTACTTACGAAGAAGTCAAAAATTGGGTCGATTCCTGGATTGCCTCTAAGGACCAAGACTTTTATCGACGCGGGATTCGAATGCTACCTGAAAGATGGGCCGAGGTCGTAGCTAGCGACGGGCAGTACTTTAATCAAAAAATATGTAGCCACTTTTTTATAATAAAGTCTTAAACTTTTGAAAAAAACGGTCACTGCAAAGTTGTACTCCTTATATAAACAGTCATTTTTCATTCCAGTAGTTTTCCACAATTTATCTGGTTACGATGCACATTTTATAATCAAGGAAGTAGCCACAGCGTTCGAAGGAAGAACCGATGTGCTTCCAATCACAGAGGAGAAATATATCTCATTCACAAAGCTTGTTGAAATTGAAGACGATTCAAAACACAGGATCCAATTGCGTTTTATCAACTGTTAAAGCCATCGGCGGAGGTTCCCGTCGTTTAAATATTCGCGGGGATGTGCGTATCCGGGAGGGTCGCTAGTGGCGCACCCGTGCCGCGAGGAAAATCGAGGGAGAGCACGCCGCCGTGCGCAGGTGAGAACGAGAATCGGTTGCGAGTCGAGCGAGAGCGCGGACGAAGTTAACGAAGAACGAAAGAGAGAGATAGAGAAGCGAAGGAGACGCCCGCCACGCGGTCGGCCGGGGCTCCGAAATACGAAACACGCGAATCGTGCGGCATCGCAAATAAGTGTCGGGTCAAAGTTTGTGTCGCAGTCATTGTTTACTCCGTTTATTGGGCCGTGACGGTCCGGCGATGTATTTTGTCTTAGTATAGTCGAATCTTTATTATTTATACTTGATTACCAATAAAGCACCCGCGTTAGCCATCAATTCATCTCGTGTGCTCCGAACCCCATCCTGCGCCATCTCACGCCGGTTTTCAAGGCGCGAGTGAAGCGTCGAGTGATTCTGATTAGAATTGAAAGAGCGGTAGTAATTACCCCGCTCGTAGTATTATTAGAGAAAATTTAATAACACAACTCATACAAATTCCTCAACACCAGTCTCGACAAATTAGCATCATTCTTGACCGAGGACAAACTCAACATTTTACGCACACAATTCCCAACTCTCTCGACAGACGATTTCAATTTGCTGACGCGAAAAGGGGTCTTCCCTTATGAATATATTGCTGACGTGACCAAGTTAGACGACACTTCCCTACCACCACGTGACGCATTTTACAGTTCCCTGACAGATGCTACAGTATGTGAGAGCGAGTACGCACATGCTGAGAACGTTTGGGAGCGGTTCGCCATTCAAACGCTGGGTGACTATAGCGATTTGTATCTGAAGACAGATGTCTTGTTATTATCCGATATTTTCGAAAACTTTCGAAATACATGCGTTGAGAGCTATGGCCTAGATCCCGCGTATTACTACACATTGCCGGGGTATACCTGGGATGCAATGTTAAAACACTCGAATGTCAAGTTTGAATTACTAACTGACATCGACATGGTTTTATTCGTTGAGCGGGGTATACGCGGTGGTCTGAGTCAATGCTCAAACCGATATGCACACGCTAATAACAAGTACATGGAGTCGTTTGATCCATCGAAAGCATCATCATACTTGATGTATTTTGATGTCAACAATTTGTATGGATGGGCAATGTGCCAGCCCTTGCCATATGCAGATTTTCGATGGGTCAACGACGTGTCCAATTTTGATCCATCATGCATCGCGCTAGACTCACCTATAGGCTACATCCTTGAAGTCGACTTGGAATATCCGCAATCTCTTCATGATGCACACAAAGACCTGCCGTTTTGTCCAATACATGAAAAACCGCCGGGTAAGCGGGAAGAAAAGCTGTTAGCAACCGTCTGCGATAAAAAGCGCTACATCATACACTACCAGAATTTGCAACAGTGCTTACGCCATGGACTTTGTCTCGTGAAAATCCATAGAGTCCTACAGTTTACACAATCGCCATGGCTGCGTTCGTATATTGAGTTAAATACACAGTTTCGAACGCATGCCAAAAACGATTTCGAAAAGAATTTATTCAAATTAATAAATAATGCGGTCTTTGGCAAAACGATGGAGAATGCGCGCAATCATGTAGATGTAAAGCTTTTAACTCAATGGGAGGGCAGATATGGCGCAGAGGCAATGATTGCGAAGCCAAACTTCCACAGCCGAACCGTTTTTTCGGAAAACCTCGTTGCCGTCGAATTGCGCAATCTCGAGGTGAAATTCAACAAGCCAATATATGTGGGTATGTGCATACTCGACATATCCAAAACGTGCTTGTATGGATTTCATCATGAGTATATGGTACCTCTGTATCGAGATAAATGTAAGGTCATGGATACCGATACGGATAGTCTCATATATGACATTGAGAGCGATGATATATATGCCGACATGAAGCGCGACATGACAAAATTCGATACAAGCGATTATTCGGCGGACAATCGGTATGGTATACCGCTCGTCAACAAGAAGGTGCCCGGTCTCATGAAGGACGAATGTAATGGAGCAATTATGACCGATTTATTGGACTTCGATCGAAAATGTACGCGACACGTGTCGAGGGTAAGAAGGACACGAAAAAAGTTAAAGGTGTCAAGAGTAGCGTTGTGGCGAGGACAATCACATTTCACGATTATGCTCAATGCTTGAAAGAAAATATTGAAATTGATCGTAGTCAAACGTGCATTCGATCAAAATTACACCAAGTCTACACCATTCGCGAGACGAAAATTGCTCTGAGTCCTCATGACAATAAGCGGTATATCATACCTGGGACCTCTGATACCCTACCATGGGGGCATTATAGAATACCGTCGTAAAAAGTTTTGTAAATTTTTTTTCTACAACCATGATGTAAAATTGTGTACATTTTTGTGACTATCGATGTATAAAACTCGTGAAAATTATGTATATATTGTGTTCACTCGATTTAGAACTTGTTAAAATTATGTTTGTTGTTGTAAATATTTAATCGTGTAAGAATGGATCTATTATTTTCTGTAAATAAAGAAACGGACTTTTTATAATCCCATGTGTTCGTTCACTCTATTCATTTCCTCGTACCCACGTTCCACGAAAAAAAAACATGCATGAGGGGTTCAAAGAGGTTTAAGCGACTTTTTACGAAGTTCATGAGACGTTTGAAGATGTTCGTGAGATGTTCAAGAGACTTTCGAAAACGTTCATAAGACGTTTGAAGACATTCATGAGGGGTTCGAAGACGTTCAAGAGATCTGTGATGATATTCATAATACGTTTGAAGACATCGACGAGGGGTTCGAAGACGTTTAAGAGACTTTCAAAGACATTCACGAGGTGTTTGAAGACGTTCAAGAAACTTTCGAATACGTTCAAGAGACTTTTGACGACATTCATAATACGTTTGGAGACATCGATGAGGGGTTCGAAGACGGTTAAGGGACTTTCAAAGACATTCACGAGGGGTTTGAATACGTTCAAAAAACTTTCGAATTCGTTCAAGAGACTTTTGACGACGCTTAAGAGAGACTTTCAAAGACATTCACGAGGGGTTTGTCCGATGACATATATAAGACGTTTGAAGACATTCAAGAGACGTTCAAAACCATTCATAAGGCGTTTGAAGACATGCATGAGGGGTTCAAAGAGTTTCAAGAGATTTTCTACGACGTTCATGAGACGTTTGAAGCTGTTCGTGAGACGTTCAAGAGACTTTCGGAAACGTTCATAAGACGTTTGAAGACATTCATGAGAGGTTCGAAGACGTTCAGAGACTTTCGAAGACATTCCAGAGATCTCTGACGATACGCATATTACGTTTGAAGACATCGATGAGGGGTTCAACGACGTTTTAGAGACTTTCGATTAAGAGATCTGTGACGATATTCATAATACGTTTGAAGACATCGACGAGGGGTTCGAAGACGTTTAAGAGACTTTCAAAGACATTCACGAGATGTTTGAAGACGTTCAAGAAACTTTCGAATACGTTCAAGAGACTTTTGACGACATTCATAATACGTTTCGAGACATCGATGAGGGGTTCGAAGACGTTCAAGAGACTTTCGACGACATTCGCAATACGTTTGAAGACATTCATGAGGGGTTCGAAGACGCGTAAGAGACTTTCAAATACATTCGCGAGAGGTTTGAAGACGTTCAAGAAACTTTCGAATACGTTCAAGAGACTTTCGCCGACATTCATAATACGTTTGAAGCCATTCATGAGGGGTTCGAAGACGATGGAGAGACTTTCAAAGACATTCACGAGAGGTGCGAAGACGTTCAGAGACTTTCGAAAAATGCAACAGATTTTTAACAATATTCACAATACGTTTGAAGACATCGATGAGGTGTTCGACGACGTTTTAGACACTTTCGACGACATTCATAATACGTTTGAAGACATGCATGGGGGGTTCGAAGACGCTTAAGAGGCTTTTGAAGGCATTCACGAGGGGTTCGAAAGACGTTCAAGAGACTTTCGACGACATTCGGAATACGTTTGAAGACATTCATGAGGGGTTCGAAGACGCTTAAGAGACTTTCAAATTCATTCGCGAGAGGTTTGAAGACGTTCAAGAGGCTTTCGAAGACGTTCAGAGATCTTCGACGACATTCATAATACGATCTTCGACGACATCCATAAACCAAAGACTTTCATGACGGTTGAGATTCACTGGTTTGGGATTGTTTGGGATTTTCACAGTTGTGCTGGAATTGTTTGGGTTTGTTTGGGATTTTCACAGTTGTGCTGGAATTGTTTGAGTTTGTTTAGGTGAAAATCCCAAACCCAAATTTTACATCGAGTGAACACAATATATACATAATTTTCACGAGTTTTATACATCGATAGTCACAAAAATGTACACAATTTTACATCATGGTTGTAGAAAAAAAATTTACAAAACTTTTTACGACGGTATTCTATAATGCCCCCATGGTAGGGTATCAGAGGTCCCAGGTATGATATACCGCTTATCGTCATGAGGACTAAGAGCAATTTTCGTCTCGCGAATGGTGTAGACTTGGTGTAATTTTGATCGAATGCACGTTTGACTACGATCAATTTCAATATTTTCTTTCAAGCATTGAGCATAATCGTCAAACGTGATTGTCCTCGCCACAACGCTACTCTTGACACCTTTAACTTTTTTCGTGTCCTTCTTACCCTCGACTCGTGTCGCGTACATTTTCGATCGAAGTCCAATAAATTCGGTCATAATTGCTCCATTACATTCGTCCTTCATGAGACCGGGCACCTTCTTGTTGACGAGCGGTATACCATACCGATTGTCCGCCGAATAATCGCTTGTATCGAATTTTGTCATGTCGCGCTTCATGTCGGCATATATATCATCGCTCTCGATGTCATATATGAGACTAACCGTATCGGTATACATGACCTTACATTTATCTCGATACAGAGGTACCATATACTCATGATGAAATCCATACAAGCACGTTTTGGATATGTCGAGTATGCACATACCCACATATATCGGCTTGTTGAATTTCACCTCGCGATTGCGCAATTCGACGGCAACGAGGTTTTCCGAAAAAACAGTTCGGCTGTGGAAGTTTGGCTTCGCAATCATTGCCTCTGCGCCATATCTGCCCTCCCATTGAGTTAAAAGCTTTACATCTACATGATTGCGCAAATTCTCCATCGTTTTGCCAAAGACCGCATTATTCATTAATTTGAATAAATTCTTTTCGAAATCGTTTTTGGCATGCGTTCGAAACTGTGTATTTAACTCAATATACGAACGCAGCCATGGCGATTGTGTAAACTGTAGGACTCTATGGATTTTCACGAGACAAAGTCCATGGCGTAAGCACTGTTGCAAATTCGGGTAGTGTATGATGTAGCGCTTTTTATCGCAGACGGTTGCTAACAGCTTTTCTTCCCGCTTACCCGGCGGTTTTTCATGTATTGGACAAAACGGCAGGTCTTTGTGTGCATTATGAAGAGATTGCGGATATTCCAAGTCGACTTCAAGGATATAGCTTATAGGTGAGTCTAGCGCGATGCATGATGGATCAAAATTGGACACGTCGTTGACCCATCGAAAATCTGCATATGGCAAGGGCTGGCACATTGCCCATCCATACAAATTGTTGACATCAAAATACATCAAGTATGATGATGCTTTCAATGGATCAAACGACTCCATGTACTTGTTATTAGCGTGTGCATTTCGGTTTGAGCATTGACTCAGGCCACCGCGTATACCCCGCTCAACGAATAAAACCATGTCGATGTCAGTTAGTAATTCAAACTTGACATTCGAGTGTTGTAACATTGCATCCCAGGCAGTGCAGCCAGATCGCGCGTAAAAGTTACCCGCTCTCTAGTCTCTTAAGTAGATGTACTAGGGCGGTTCTAATTCAAAAGGTGGTCACCGGGTCGAGAGGAGGTCGCCGGGCGCGTGTGATGCCACAGAGGGGACCTCTATGGAGGGGATAGCCATGCGGTCCGAGGAGTGACTGGCGGGAGGGGGAAGTCAGCGTCGATGAGTGTTTTGTGTGTGTGTGTGTGTGTGTGTGTGTGTGTGTGTGTGTGTGTGTGTGCGCGTGCATGCATGCGTGCGTGTGTGCGGGCGTGCGTGGGTGCGTGTGTGCGTGCGTGCGTGCGTGCGTGCGTGCGTGTGTGTGTGTGTGTGTGTGTGTGTGTGTGTGTGTGTGTGTGTGTGTGTGTGTGTGTGTGTGTGTGTGTGTGTGTGTGTGTGTGTGAGTGTGTGTGAGTGTATTTGTGTGGAAGGAAGGGGGAGGGGGCAAAAAGAATGCTTTGGATCATATGACAATAAAACAATAGTTTATTAATAATTAAATTGAACAAATAACGTTGCATAGTATAAATTATACATCAAATCTTTGGTGTGTGTGTGTGTGTGTGTGTGTGTGTGTGTGTGTGTGTGTGTGTGTCAAATATCCGTAGTGGATCCGTTATCCTGAAACATAATAAAGCATGCATTTTATTAACCTATCAAACATAATCATATTTTGAATCATATTAAAGATAATACGAACCATCGACCCAATATAAGTTTAAGCAGGTGGGGCATGTGTCGCGCATCGAAACTTGGTGGGTCGGCCCGCCGCAGTTGGTGCAAAAGATCCCCCGGATGTTGTCGAAGCGCTCGCTGAAGTGGCCACATCTTTGGATCAGCCGATCAACCACGTCCCGCATGTCGAAATAGCACGACACACAAAATATTGCCCGATCGTTTTCGGTGAAATATTCATAATTGACACAGCACATGACGTCCCGGTTCAACCGATTTATTTGCTGCTGGTCCACAACTATTTCCCGCATATAATGAACTCCCTCGTCTGAGGCATCACCCAATCCACTATCGACGGATTCGGTGTCACTGTCTAGTTCGGCCAACTCCATATCATTATGCGCAAGCCGTTCAATTTCCGCCCACTCATCATCGTCATCATCGGCGATATCAATAACGTCTTCGTCTACCCCAACTTCCACTTCGTCGTCATCGGCGATATCAATAACGTCTTCGTCTACCCCAACTTCCACTTCGTCATCATCGGCGATATTCACAACAACTTCCATCTCATCATCGACGAGATCGATCACTTCAATTTGGTTCGACATTTTTCTTAACTGATTTTCCGTTTTCGGACTCTTTCACACTGACACCTCGGAGGTTGAAGACTGGAATGGCGAAAACTGCTGTTCCGATCCTTCTTCGGATTTCGATTTTTGGATCCTCATGGGCTTATAGCAGGGTGGGGGATGGTCAACAGAATGTGAAAATGGTTTTCAACATTAGTTGGGACTTGTAGAAAAAAAAATCCTGCAAGATGTTGCATCCTGGTCAGGGATAAACGGAAAGTTTTTTTCTTAACTATCTCTATGGGGTAGGCATCTGCTATCCAGAAGAGGGTGCACTCGTGGAGGTGAAAGCTGGCCAGGCTCTCCAAGCATTGACTTTTACGATCTCTACAGAACAGCGTAAGGTCATGGAGACTATACTGGCGTATTATAAAGAACATCTTAGAGTTTTCAGGTTACCGTCTAGGCGCAACTTGACGTCATTTTAAATATTCGGTCCAGATATCGGGTGGTGATATATTTCACTCAAGAAGGCAAAAAATTAAAAAAAAAAAAACCGAGGTCTTGGTTTCATTCCGAAAGACAATGCCAATTGCATCCGCCTTGTCTCTCGACGACACTCGAGACAGGTCCTGACAGGTTTCTTGGAAAAACTGTAATCTTTAGGGGTCAAAGGGACCGCGGATGGACCACTTGAGCGCAGCTCTTGAAAAGTCGAGGTCTCCATTTCGAAAGATAATGTCAAGATGTTTGCATGCGTGTCCACTCCTGTCACGAGTCTCGCCAACACTTTAGACAGGTCTCGACAAGTCAGGATTTCTCGGAAAAACTATAAACTTTAGGGATCAAGGGCCGCTGGCGCCGATGGACCACTTGAGCTGCAGGACCCATAAAATCTTTCAACCCGATGCATCCCGACTTCCTGTTCTTTGTCTCATGTTCCTCGAGCAATCTACGCGTTATCGGATAACTCTGTTTTTTCCCGAGAGAGGGCCGAACTTTTTTTCCCCCAAAGGTCTTTTTAATGATCCGCTCCACTCAAATCTGACCACACTTTGCATGAAGCAGTCAGTCTGTTAACATCGTGGAAGTTTTTTCGTACTCATCAACATGGAGCAAATCTTGCATGACCAAGCCGTGCTTTTACGCTCGTTCGAAGATTTTGCTGCGTGGGAGCAACGATGCGTTGAGTTCATCGAAGGGCTGGAAACGCAAAGCCGGATTAAGCGCCCGCGATTATTAATCGGACATCAACAGTCACTCATAGCTCAAATAGCGCGTCTGGAAGGATTGAGGAATTGTGTGCGGAGTCGTTTCGTACACACGGGCGCAGGACACGGTGATCATGAGTTAATCTGGCGTGAGATTGAAACATCCTTCGAGAGTCGCATATTGACGGGGTCCATCATCAATCGCAGCCACATCGAGCCGAGACACTTTCTAAATGATGCCCGCGTCCTAGTGCTTCAACATGTGCAAAATATTATCGGCAAGCACAACAGCATCAAAATCAATACAGTGTTTAATGGTGAATTCGCGAGTGGTGACAAACATGCGAATAAAAGTATCAACACGCGAAACTGCGAACTATTTAGCACAAGCGATTTGGGTGAGTGTTATGAACAGCGTGTTATGGAGCTCACTTTAACATTACTCGATGAATTTCAAGAAGGTGATAGTGGCTGGGCTCTGCAGAAAATACTCAACCTCACGATAAATGTGAATAAATATAATCCGATGCGTGCCGGGTGCTCCATATCATTACCGCGGGAAATAATGATGAAGAGAGCTGTGGTTAACGTCAAATCCGACGATAACGCATGTTTCGCATGGGCAGTTGTCGCTGCTCTATACCCAG
The DNA here is from genome assembly GCA_944452715.1 of Ophion slaviceki. Taxonomy (NCBI): domain Eukaryota; kingdom Metazoa; phylum Arthropoda; class Insecta; order Hymenoptera; family Ichneumonidae; genus Ophion; species Ophion slaviceki. The sequence continues at coordinate 35,749,970 of OX101792.1, read as the reverse complement.
CTGAACGACACAGTGACCGTCCATCTTCTTACCCGCATTATTCGACAGTACTGAATCTGAAGGATATCGAATTCCCGGTGACGATACATCAAATAAAAAAATTTGAAGCTCATAACAATGTATCAATCAACGTGTATACCACCACCACCAAAAAGGACATTGTTCCGATACGCGTAACTCAACACAAGAAGGAAAAGCACATCAATTCGCTGTACATGCAAGATACCGAGGAAAGCAATGTGGGACACTTCGTATGGATCAAGAACCTGTCGAGACTCGTGAGAGCACCACTGACCAAAAACAAGAATAAAAAATATATCTGTGATCGGTATGTAGTTACCATAATATGTATATATATATATATAGGTAATTATATATGCTAGATGAATTAAACGAAAACAATCTCTTTTGTTTTGCAGATGTTTGCACTACTTCGGTTCAGAGGAAAAATTACGATCACATGAGGTCGATTGTGGGGCGATAAACGACTGCGCGATCCGACTACCGAATGACACCAATAAGTGGCTCCAGTTCAGCAACTTTAGCCGGAAAGAGCGACATCCTTTCATCGTTTATGCTGATTTGGAGTGTGTGCTGGCAAAGACCGATGAGAAGACCCAAGCGAAAGATATGTATCAACATCATGAAGTGTTTAGTATTGAATATTACGTGCGTTGTTCGTATGACGACTCATTATCTTCCTATCATTCACGGCGCAGTGCTGATTGCGTATCATGGTTTGTCGAAGAACTAAAAAACCTGGCACTGCGGATAAAAGAAACTTTCTGTGATAATGTACCAATGGTGCATTTAACACCGAGTGAGTGGGCTAGTTTTCGCGCAGCGACTCAATGTCACATATGTGAGAAACCATTTGCGCAAGAAGATGTACGCGTTCGAGATCATTGCCATCTGACTGGGCGCTATAGAGGCCCTGCCCATTCTAATTGCAATTTAAACTATAAACAGTCATTTTTCATTCCAATAGTTTTCCACAATTTATCCGGTTACGATGCGCATTTTATAATCAAGGAAGTAGCCACAGCGTTCGACGGAACAACCAATGTGCTTCCAATCACAAAGGAGAAATACATTTCATTCACGAAGCATGTTAAAATTAAAGACGATTCAAAACACAATATCCAATTGCGCTTTATCGACTCATACAAATTTCTCAACACGAGTCTCGACAAATTAGCATCATTCTTGACCGACGACAAACTCAAAATTTTGCGCACACAATTCACAACTCTCTCGACAGACGATTTCAGTTTGCTGACACGAAAAGGGGTCTTCCCTTATGAATATATTGATGACGTGACCAAGTTAGACGACACTTGCCTACCACCACGTGACGCATTTTATAGTTCCCTGACAGATGCTACGGTATGTGAGAGCGAGTACGCACATGCTGAGAAAGTTTGGGAGCGGTTCTCCATTCGAACGCTGGGTGACTATAGCGATTTGTATCTGAAGACAGATGTCTTGTTATTAGCTGATATTTTCGAAAACTTTCGGAATACGTGCATTGAGAGCTATGGCCTAGATCCCGCGTATTACTACACATTGCCGGGTAATACCTGGGATGCAATGTTAAAACACTCGAATGTCAAGTTTGAATTACTAACTGACATCGACATGGTTTTATTCGTTGAGCGGGGTATACGCGGTGGTCTCAGTCAATGCTCAAACCGATATGCACACGCTAATAACAAGTACATGGAGTCGTTTGATCCATCGAAAGCATCATCATACTTGATGTATTTTGACGTCAACAATTTGTATGGATGGGCAATGTGTCAACCCTTGCCATATGCAGATTTTCGATGGGTCAACGACGTGTCGAAGTTTGATCCATTATCCATCGCGCTAGACTCACCTATAGGCTACATCCTTGAGGTCGACTTGGAATATCCCCAATCTCTACATGATGCGCACAAAGACCTACCGTTTTGCCCAATACACGAAAAACCGCCGGGTAAGCGGGAAGAAAAGCTGCTAGCAACCGTCTGTGATAAAAAACGCTACATCATACACTATAGAAATTTGCAACAATGTTTACGCCATGGGCTTCGCCTCACGAAAATCCATAGAGTCCTACAGTTTACACAATCCCCATGGCTACGTTCATATATCGAGTTAAATACTCAGTTTCGAACGCTGGCCAAAAACGATTTCGAAAAGAATTTGTTCAAATTAATGAATAATGCAGTCTTTGGCAAAACGATGGAGAATGTGCGCAATCATGTAGATGTAAAGCTTTTGACAAAATGGGAGGGCAGATATGGCGTAGAGGCAATGATTGCGAAGCCAAACTTCCACAGCCGAAGTGTTTTTTCGGAAAACCTCGTTGCTGTAGAATTGCGCAATCTCGAGGTGAAGTTCAACAAGCCGATATATGTGGGTATGTGCATACTCGACATATCCAAAACGTGCTTGTATGGATTTCACCACGAGTATATGGTACCTCTGTATCGAGATAGATGTAAAGTCATGTATACCGATACGGATAGTCTCATATATGCCATTGAAAGCGAAGATGTATATGCCGACATGAAGCGCAACATTGAAAAATTTGATACGAGCGACTATTCAGCGGACAATAGGTATGATATGCCGCTTGTTAACAAAAAGGTACCCGGTCTCATGAAAGACGAATGCAATGGTGCAATTATGACCGAGTTCATTGGACTTCGATCGAAAATGTATGCGACACGTGTCGAGGGTAAGAAGGACACGAAAAAAGTTAAAGGTGTCAAGAGCAGTGTTGTGGCTAGGACAATCACGTTTGACGATTATGCCCGATGCTTGAATGAAGAAGTTGAAATGGAGCGTAGTCAAACGTGCATTCGATCAAAGTTACACCAAGTCTACACCATTCGTGAGACGAAAATCGCTCTAAGTCCTCATGATGATAAGCGGTATATCATACCTGGGACCTCTGATACCCTACCATGGGGGCATTATAGAATCCCGTCGTGAAAAGTTTTGTAATTTTTTTTTCTACAACCTTCATGTAAAACTCTGTATATTTTTGTGAATATCGATGTATAAAACTCATGAAAATTATGTATATATTTTGTTCACTCGATGTTAAAATTATGTTTGTTGTATATATTGTGCAAGAATGGATTTATTATTTTCCGTAAATAAAGAAGCGGACTTTTTATAATCACATGTGTTTATTCACTCTATCCATCTCCTCACGTTCCATGAAAAAAGGGCGACGGCGAGAAGGGGGGAAGCAAGCCTGCTGTGGAGTCGGTCGGAAGCCTTGGAGGGATGCTTGACCAGCAGGTCAAGAGTCATAAAACACACATATTTTTCCACTTTCTTTATTACCGACTACAAATCGGATTTACTTATCCAACTATTGTGGCTATTGTCGAAACCTAACCACTTTACAAACATTCGATTACCGCGCTTCTTCAATACCGCTTCGATGAGATAGATATCGGGGTGCTTGACACTGAGAAGCTCTTGTTCGTAGAAACCACCGGCGATCGGTTCATCTTTATGGTCCTTCAAGTGGTACGTCACGGGATGAGTTTTTTTCACACGATAGATTGTAAATATTTCCGTTGTCCAGTTTGGGGTGTAACCCTTTTCGAAAACAGTCTTAAATTTGCTGACTCTCACTTTATCACCAACGGCGAATTTCGGCGATCTTTTCATTGGAGGCTTATTGAAAATCTGCTGCAATTGCTTCTCATTTTCCGCGTTGACATTTTTCGGCTTCATCTTAATGGTGCGGTGTACAGAATCGTTGTACTCGACAATTAGATTATCAAGAATATCGATCCACTTATAATTACCACGAAGACTAAATTGCATCCACATCTTGTTCTTCAATGTACGATTGAAACGCTCTCAAATAGATGCCTTCAAGTTGCTATATGTTGAATACATGTGAATATTGTACTTCTTCATGATGGCCTTAAAGTCACAATTGTAGAATTCTTTTCCCCGATCAACGTGTAAGTTCTGCGGTATGCGTCCCTTAACGAGGATTGACTTCATTGCTGCTGCTGTATCTTTGCCATTCTTACTCAGCATTGGCACGGCCCAGGCGAATTTCGAGAAGGTATCGATGACGGTGAGGAGAAATTTGTGGTTGGAGTTTTGACGAGCATATGATGACATATCGACGAGGTCGGCTTGCCAGGTCTCGTCCAAGCCACGGATGTCCAGATATCGACGCGGATAGTTTCGTCGAGCAGGTTTATGTAGCTCCAGCACGAGAGCGCCCCTTTTTTCGTTCATTTTCCAGTCCACTCAGTCGTGCGTCCAATTCAGCAATGACGTTTGAATTACGAATCACCAAATCTTATAGAGCTTTGAGATCGGCCTCGAGTGTCTTCGCAATGTCTCTTATCGTAGCTTCAAGTCCATTAACCAACAACTGACTACTCTCATTCATTTCTTTGCGTATGTTCTTAATGATAGTTCGGGATTTCCTTTGTAACGCACTTAGAGTGATGGCGTCATCTTCTCCTTCCGGATTTGCAATGTTACACAATCGTTTCTGCCCCAAGTCATAATGACCATCTGTGGTAATTCTAAAGCCAATCCCGGGTCGACCTGGAGGACCTTGCTTACTGTGGAGTACACTCCTACTTGAATGACGTCCAAACACATCGACACTCATGATGAGAATGCGTAAATTCTCCGATGTCGAGTTAATAAATGATTTCCGCTTCACGCAATTCCTCGATAATCGATATAATTTCATTCGCATGTGATGAATTTCCGGCTGCTTGTGATGCCAGAAGTAAGCGAAGACGATCCACGAGCTCGTTTGGATTATCCCAATAAATATAGTCCAATTGGGTGTTTTTTCTAGCTATCTTATACTTTGGCATACCCTGTCCCACATGATGATCGACTATATTTGCGATATATGTGTTAAATTTGTGGCTGGTGTTACGTCGTATAGCCTCACTAGGCTTATAAAATTTTTTGTGCGCATTCGTTGAGATTACAATCTTTTCGTAGTTTTTCAAATCGTCCGGTGTGAGAGTTTCGACATTGAGCACTTTTTTAAACAACAGCTCCGTTAATCCAACAGTTTTCGCATAACTCGCATCTCCCACACGAATGTGTTGAGAGTCGAAAATTATCGGAGAATTGCCAATCATTAATTTGTTGTTAGCGAGATTTCGTACACCGTATAATACATCCAAGGTTGCCTTTCTATTTGTTTGTAATAGCAGGAGATATTCGCTGATCAGCTCATCGACATTTTGCGCGTCATCATCATCCTCATATATCAATTTGAAAGAATCTTGGGTTTCACTCTTCAAGGAATCATGTGCCTCATTTTGATGTTTCACACTATTTAACACATCTCCTTCTTCAACATCATCACCCACTTTTTCATCCTTAATTTCCTCCTTCACCACCTCACCGTTTTTATACGCCACCAATTTTTCCAATGGCCCCACTATAGGCTTAAAGACATCCTGCATTCTCTGCTGATCGTTATCTTTCCCAATTTTCATCATTCGATGCTTTCGTCTGATTGCATCGCTCGCCTTGGCAATTTCACGCAATACATCCTTTTCACGCAACAATTGTTCGCTCTTCATGTTGTCACTACCACGGCATGCGCAATACTGTCTCTTCAACTACCAGCGATGAGTCATTTATCAATGGTGAGAAAATAATCAAAACCTTGTCTATATCGACCTTCGTTAATATCGCTATCCTTATCAATCGTGATAAATGCATACTTGTCAGAATTCCAGCATTTCACGCACATGTTTTTAAAGCACGTATAAGTCATATCCGTATTAACATGGTCATTGTACACGTGTTTGAGATTCATATCATCCTGCTTGAAAAGCACCACGAAATTTGCATTATCTCTCACGAGATGTTTGGGGATACGAGTGTATGTCTGACAAAAATAAAAACTGTCAACAATCTCATGGCGTCCCATGGAAAAGAAGGCCCGAACATTATCCTGCTTTTCGCATGCTATGTCATCAAAGATGCATGTAGAGTTGGAGCGTGCATCACTTGGTGCTATCACTTGTTCATGCGCCTCGAATGGATGATATTCAACTCCACTCACAGGTTCGAGTAATTGTTCGAGCAACTTATACTTTGGCTGCTTCAGCGATTCGGAATACAAGTAAATATTCTCAAATCTCAAACCATTCGGATGGATGATGAGAGTGAGCAAAGCGTTGGTTTTCCCACAATTCGATGGACCACAAAACAATGCACGTATGCTATCCGGCAATAAATTCCCATGGCGTTTCTTTTTCCCTCCGCGGTCTTCGACAAACTCGTCGAAATTGATCACGGGAAGTCCGCCTCCGATAGTTTGCTTCCTCGACGTCATCTCACACACGACTAACGGCCAGATCATATAAAAAGGCTTCTTATAGGTACTATCCGTCAGTCGCGTATTGTCTTTAGACATGATTGTGCATGGGAAGAGTGGTAAAGGTTTGGTCAACCGCCTAATCAACAAACTTCCCATTGAACTACATTTGCCTGGCTATCAGTATTGTGGACCAGGCATAAAGTTGGCCAAGCGCCTTGCTCGTGGTGATCCGGGCATCAATCCATTGGATACGGCTTGCAAACAACACGATATTGCGTATTCGAAAAATCCAGATAATCTCGAGGCGAGACATTTGGCGGATAAAGTGTTGGCTGAACAAGCTAGGCAACATGTTACCGCGAGAGACGCTAGTATCGGTGAAAAAGCCAGTGCTTGGGGCGTGGCAAATATTATGAAGACAAAGAGAAAATTTGGCATGGGAATAAAGGCCCGCAAGGGTGGCGTTTGTTTGAAAAAGATAATTGGCGCTGCAAAGAAGACAATGATTGAAAGTAATGATCCGCATAAGATTATCAAATCAGATCTAAAGGGTGCTCGTGCAGCGGTAAAGTTGCAAGGTGGTAAAGTGCGCACACCTCGCGTTTTACCTGTACCCCATAAAATTGGTGGTTTATTGCCCTTCCTCGTGCCCATTTTTGCGGGTCTTAGCGCTGCGGGTGCTTTGTCGGGTGGTGCGGCTAGTATAGTTAAAGCTGTAAATGCTGCTCAAGCAGCTAAGCGTGAATTGGATGAAAGTAAGCGTCATAATCGAACAATTGAAGCGATTGCATTAGGTCGGGGTCTACATCTGAAACCGTATAAGCAGGGATTGGGCCTTCATATTAAGCCAAAAAACTAGAAGTAACGCTACCACACCGACCTCTCACCGACCGTGACCTACTCAAATATGCAAAAATCCTAAAGATTCCACATTTTCGTGGAGTTTAAATGCGCGATACATTGCCAGCGAGTGGACCTCTCAAATGTGAAGCAGCAATTGTAAATTTGGATGAAAATGTCGGTCCTGGAACACACTGGGTCGCTTACAAAAAGGCCGGATTGAAAGTCATATACTTTGATAGTTTCGGCAATCTACCACCACCATCCGAACTCATGAGATATTTCCGTGTCGGTAGCGTTAATTATAATTATACTAGATATCAGGAATATGATACGATTGAATGTGGACATTTGTGCCTCAAGTTTCTTTGTCGGCAGCTGCAGCACAAAGACAAATATATACTATATATAGGGGGGAAATGACGGGGGGAATTCAGTTGTCAATTTACCAGCATCATGGACGAAAGTTTAACATTGACTATATCTGGCTCATCGTCCATACTTGAGGCGCAATACTTTCCCCCCATCGAACTCTCACCACACAAAAATTATACTCTCGGCCTCGTGGAATTGTTAACCTTCAACTCTATTCCCAATATCGACGTTGACCACGATAAACTTTACGTGGGAGATGAGGTGTTGACGATACCTACGGGCAGTTATGAAATAGAGGATATTGAGACGTTTGTACAAGCAGAGGTCTCGCGTAAAAACATCAGCATCAGCATTAAACCCAACAATAACACGCTACGCAGTGAGATCGAGTGTGATCGTGATGTCAATTTTGAGCCAAAAGATTCTATTGGTCATCTACTAGGCTTCACCGCACGCAAATTGGAAGCCAATAAAAGACACGAATCCTATCGTCCAGTAGCCATTCTCAAAGTGAACGCCCTACGCGTTGAGTGCAACATTACCGCTGGTGCCTATATTAACGGACAAAAAGTACACACAATTCATGAATTTTTTCCATCTGTGCCACCGGGCTATAAGATCATTGAAGTTCCCTCCCACGTAATTTATCTGCCAATCACGAGCCGAACGATTGACACGATACAGCTTCGCATAGTGGATCAAGACGGTGATTTGGTAAATTTCCGCGGTGAAGTAATCACCATACGCCTGCATATAAAGTCGTGATGGGCATTGTTTTCAACAGATCTTCCAATAACAATAAACGGCCATGGATAAAAACAATCAGTCGTCGACCAGCGCCCAAAGCGCTAACACCTCAAAACGTGCTACTCTTGAAGAGTTTGGGTCTCAAAGTGCGTGGCGAAAGCGTGTAAAAAATTATTTAGTCTGTGCTCTGTGCATCTGTTGTGTGAAATGGAAGAAGAAATTGTAAACATTCAGGCGCCCGTGGTCTTTGATGAATCCATCGTCCATTGTGAGATTCACGCTCATCAACCATATGCATCTTCAACCTTCAATAACAGCGATGAAGTCCGTATTGCCATCCAACATGCTCTCCATCCTGCCGAGCAAGAGTTCCCTACACATATGTGGGAAATTATCAAAGCGTGATGGGGCGTCAACCACTGCTACAAGTCTCGTCAACAATGCCATTTGTCATTTGTTTGAGGAAGTGCGATATGAGTTAAATGCCATAGAAATCGATCGTAATAAGAATGTCGGCATTACGAGTGTAATTAAGGGATATTCATCTCTCTCACCGGCCAAAAGTTCTATGCTCGAGAACACTGGATGGCTCGATGTCGAAGAGACCAAGCAGATTGTCGATGTATCGGGAAACTTTGATGTCTGTATACCGCTCAGCATGCTCCTCGGATTTGCCGAAGATTATCGGAAAATTGTCGTAAATGCCAAGCACGAGTTGATTCTCACGAGATCAAAGACCGACGACAATGCCATTGTACAAACAGCGCCCGAAGACTACAAACTCGTATTGCATAAAATAGAATGGCTCGTGCCGTATGTGACAGTCTCGGATCAGCGAAAAATTCAACTGTTAAAGTTTCTCGCCAAAGACGCACCAATTTCCATGAGTTTCCGAACATGGGAACTGTATGAATATCCATTGCTGCCTGCCACCTCCAAGCACGTGTGGTCTGTGAAAACTTCGAATCAGCTGGAGAAGCCACGATATGTCATACTCGCGTTGCAGACGGAACGGAAAAATAAGAAACAACACAATGCGAGCCACTTTGATCATTGTAACCTGAGCGACGTCAAACTATACCTCAACTCGCAATGTTATCCATATGGAAATTTGAATTTGAACATTGATCAAAATCAATATGCTCTTCTCTACGAGATGTATGCAAACTTTCAACCGACCTATTACAACAAAGAGGCTGAACCATGGCTGAGTAGGATGGAATTTTTAGAAAAAACCCCCCTCGTTGTCATTGACTGCTCAAAACAAAACGATTCGCTCAAGTCCGGTCCTGTTGATGTGCGCCTTGAATTTGAATTGAAAAACAATATTCCACCGCAAACTTCAGCGTACTGCATGATCCTCCATGATCGTATTGTCGAGTACAATCCAATCAGTGGTGGGGTTAAAAAATTGGTATAAAATCATGTCAATGATCCGCGCCCACTTCAGTCAACGTGGAGCTTATCGTCGACATGCAAGGGTTCAAGAGACCCGTCAACGAATTCGTCCTAAAGGAGATGTCCATCGTCAAACTCCATGAGAAGAACGCTGAACCGCTGACATTCTTCTTCGATGCACCATTCGCCTGGGACGCTTTACCGGCCAAGTACAAAATGACAAATAAGTGGCTGGAACGCAATTATCATGGAATACGATGGGAACACAGCGGCATACCATACGAGGCAGCTAGAACGACAATTCGAGAAATATTGGAAGGAGCTCCTACGATCTATGCCAAGGGATTCGAGAAGTGCTCATGGCTATCGAGATTCGCGGATTCAGCAACAAAAGTCATCGATCTGCAGACTCTGGACTGTCCATCGCTGCAGAAGTTGCCGAAAATCGCAAACGTTAAATGTCCCCATCATTCCTTCAATACAAAATACAATTGCGCCAAAGCGAATGTAAAGTCGTTGAAAAGCTGGCTCTCTGTGTACGAAGCGTGAGCGAGGGATTTTTTTTAATGACTAAAAAAACATTTTGATGAAAATATATGTCATTTGTATTCTTTATTCTACGGCGAAAACACCCATTATTTACAATTCGACCAAACATATACATTTTTACATAGTCAGCACTTTGAAAAAAAAAACATCAAACAACCGCTCAACGATGGTGCTCAATTTTGTCTCCACGCTTGGGGACGACGCAGCTCGACGCGGTTGTAGTTCCCATCGCTGAGTTGACCAGTTGCAGCATACTCTCGATGATGCGGACAGTCGTTCGACGATGGTGTTCCAACGAATTTTTCTTTTCCCCGTCCACCATGTTCAGAGACGACGGAACACGACACTATTGTATTTTCCACCAATATACTGCATGCAGAGTTGACCATCGCGTATCACTTGCAGCATATGTCACATCCGGAAGGGATGAGAGCATAAAACTTTCGTTTCCCTCTTTCTTGCCTACGCCAAGCGCAATAGCACGGGATGAGGGTAAAAAGAGAATGTGTGGAACGGGTGTTCTAGGCCTCGAGTGCCTAGATGGTCAAGAGAGTTATGTGAGTGATTGCGACAGATGTAGTTACCGTTTACAAATTTTCGTTTATTACCGAGTGCCGTCCACTTGGCCGGTCGGAAACATGGGAAGAGTACAGTTCGGCGGATTAAGAAAATGATACAAAAAATGGTGCAGTTAGCTTACGTTTGCTGAATGACGGTCCTTCGGACTTCGGTGAAAGGGCCTTCGCTCTCGGCCTGTTACGCTCGCTTGTACAATGTCGGTCGATGGGCCGCACACACTCTGTGTTTACAATGGTGCCGCAGATGGGTCAGAGGGTCACTTTCGTGAGTGTGAAGAGCGCGGAGAAGATTCACAATACTTTTCGAAGTAAATAGATATGCAAATGGATGTTCGAAAAACAGAGTTGGATTGTTAAACGCGGAACAGAGGTACGAATCGCGATACAAGGTTGGAATCGATAGAAGAGATCTTTCTGGTTCGGATGATGAAGTTGAACTGATTTTTCTTTAATCCTCTGGACCTTCCTGCTCCAGATTTCTCTTCTTGGGTGGAGTAGGAGAAAAAGGGGGTTTTCGTTTTTGACTCTCTTTTAACCAATCGGAGCGGTCGACGTGGGAGACGGTTCTTTGTATCTCGGAGTCTGGGCGCATGAAATTAATTACAAATAGACCAATCGGAATAAAGCTATTCCGAGCGAGTTTTCGTGGAAAAAGCGCATGGGATCGTGTTTGTTTATCTAAAGTCTAGGGCCCGGCGCCGAGTCGCCCCGCGATAGTGCAGCTGCTATGTGCCTCATAGCCCTTCCATGTGCATTTCATTTTCGTCGCGGCCCGGTTTTATGACCGAGTCGAGTGGACTTTTCCGGCGGTCTTCGTCTATCCTTGGTTCCCACACGGATTTAAGAATCGGAGCTACGCTATGCCTTCGCCGGCGGGTGAACTCTAGGTTATCTGGCTTGCAGTATGATATTTTTTATTTTACGACTTTTCTGAGAAAGCGTGCCTAAAACTATGTTCTCGTTGAATTCGAGTGGGTAAGGAGGGTCGTACGAAAGTACGCCCGACGCTCGCTTATTATATACAGGAACGTGTCGAAAAATGTGAATGCCATATTCGTTTAATAATTATTCACGATTTCCATGGGAAATCGCTCAGGCCAGCGTTCTCGCCGGATTTCAACAAAGTAGGAGAGAGAAAACGTAATATCTTTATGCGCTTTGCTCGCGACGTTACACCTCCCCCCTTTAGGATTGAGCGTCTCGCTCGATCAGTCATTGAGGGTGGTGATCAAAAGTATGCTAGCACGATAGTATGAATTGGCATTGTCATTGGTCGACTTACAATGTGACTTGAATATATTCGAGGATTGGTATCTATCATGACGGTATGACTTATAGTTATCTTGCGCTTAGGAGGTACGCATGAATTTCATTATCGACTTATAAGAAAGCGTGTTTCTTTTTTAAAAAGATTTTCGTACGAGATTTTTTGTTTCCCTTTTTTTTTAAATTATGTATATATGTTTTTTTACATCACTGTAAGATGTATATTTACGTGTTTTTTTTCTCTCTTTTTCTTTACGAATAGATACTCGTTTACTCATTTCAACTTATCGTACTTGAAAAGGTTAAAAGAACAATAATAATAAGGATTGAGAAAAAGGTTATTTAGCATGATTAGAATGGTCATTTTGATACTCGAATGTCTTCTCGTGCGAACTCAAAGGAAAGGAACGTGTTTTAGGAGGTTGATCGTACCTTGAACGATCGGAGATGTTAGTTTCAGAGATCATGTGCTGCAGCGTCGGTCTTGACTAGATCCTTTGGTTCGACTGAAGGAGCTGTCACGAGTTTATGAAGTTCTTGACCAGTTCCACCGTTGACGTTTTCTTCTTAGGTCATTTAGCCAGGTGCATCAGGAGGTGCGTAACCGAATCCCGTACTGCACCGATGAGGTAGACCGACCAGCCATAGAGAGTGTATAGGCTGTACGTATGGATCATCGTATCTGTGAGAAGTGTACTCGATCGAACGATGGGTAACATTCGGGTGACACCAGCGTTTGCTGTACCGAATTCAAAGAATTTTTCCCAAGTGCGATTCCAGATGGAGTCCGCTTGGTTGACAGTGTTTTGACCACTGATGCCCCGTGTCACATTGTTTGTGGCAGCGGGCTGCTCTACAGGAAACATGATGTGTTTTCGTAAGTTGTCGATGTCTTCTGCTGAATAGATCCCACATGGTAGTTCTGGGTTGGTGCATCGCCAAGTAGACTTCGTCGTCTGCTTCATGTTTGCAGGTAGTGTGGCTTTGACAGGAGCAGGTATGAATTTGTACCCGATGTCTCCGTAAAGGTAATATGGAGGAAGTAAGGAATTACAGGTTGTTTGAGTTTTTCTTTTGGTAATTTATGAGTTCGAGGGGTAGGGAGATATTTTTCGTTCCCACGAGTGACAGATAATTGATCGTAGAATTCTTTTAACATTCTCTTAGCGTTCTTTTAAACTTCTTTTAATATTCTTTTAATATTCCTTTAGCATTATTTTAACCTTCTTTTAACATTCTTTTAACATTCTTTTAGCTTTATTTTAACCTTCTTTTAACATTCTTTTAACATTCTTTTAACATTCTTTTAATATTATTTTAACCTGATCAGGTTTACTTCTATAGGTATTACTTCTATTTAAGGTTTACTTCTATTTAATAACGTGTAATACTTCGCTATCTAGTACCGCTATATGGCTTGGAGCTTTCATTAAACTATATGTAAATTCGTCTAGTGCTTGTATCGCAGGAGATAAACTATTTTGAAGAATTTAACATTCTTGGTTACATTATTGAATAAGTATATCGTAGTATAGCGTTTAAATTTGTTTCTGGATGTGTCGCTCATCAGATGTAAATGTAGTGTTAACATTGGGCGGGTATCTTTTAAGTTGTTGTTAGATAATTCTTAATAGACAGCGTTGTTGTTTTTGGAAATTTGAATTTGTTTTTGGAATTTCGAAGTTGTTTTTGGGATTACATAAAAGTGATACCCCTTGATGTTTCTGAATAGTTCGATAACAGCCATCTGAAAAAACAGTGTAATTGTTGTGGTTATTTATTTAATTAGGATTAAAATCGGATTCGTCGACTCTTGATGGTTTGTTCTTCTTCTTGTTTTTGGTTTCAGTGTTAATGTGTGAGTATCGCAATCTGTTTTCATGCACTATTCGTGTTTTGTTATTATATTGGATTTTTACGTTACCCTTGTCGAGTTTTTCTAAAACCTTATGTGGTCCTGAATAGTGATCTCCGAGTTTACCAGGTCTCGGTCCCTTTTGGAGGTAGACGTAGTCTCCTACCTTAAAACTTTTAGGATTGGCATTTTTATCATAATATTTTTTTGATCGATGTTTGGAGGAAACTAGATTTTCGTAAGCTAGATTTCGAATTCCGTTTATTCTCGTGATTAATTCAATTAAATACCCGCGATAAGTGGGTAGTTGGTCTGATTCGCGAAGAGGTTCACTCGACGGGACTCTTGCTAGTTTTCCAAAGACTACCTCATAAGGAGTATGTCTTGTGCTTTCGTGAACACTGGTGTTGTATGAAAGCATAGCTAGTTCCAACCATTGATCCCATTCGTTATCTTTATCGGTATACTGTTTCAAGAATTCGGCTAGCACATGGTGAGACCTTTCAAGGGATCCATTGGACTGGGGGTGAAACGCCGTAGTTCGATATCGCTTTATGCGGAAGCGTTTCGCGATTCTTTTCATTAGGCCGCTGAGGAAGTTACTCCCCTGATCTGTCAGTAATGCCTTGGGTGCGCCGAAAACACATATGAATCTTTTTATGAATGCATCAGCGACTGTGGTCGCAAGTGCATTTGGTAGCGGGATTGCAACACAATATTTTGATAAATGGTCTTGGATTGTGAGAATGTACTCGTTTTGATTGGAAGTACGTTGCATTGGACCTACTATATCCATCGATATTTTTTCGAAAACTGTACCTGGAGTGTCGGTAATTATCATTGGCTGCTTGGTTTTGACTCTGACTAATTTCTTTAATTGACATTCGAGACATTGTTGCACTCTCCTTTGAATGTCAGTTTTTAGATCTTCCCAGAAGTATTCATGTTTAATTCTGTTGTACGTTTTTGAGACACCTTTGTGTCCTCCTATCGGGGACTTGTGCATCTCGTAAAAAATGGAATCGCGTTTTTCGATCGGCACGTACTGTAATGTTCCCAAACAAATTAATATTTTTATTGGACTGGCTTTGAACGTTTCTTTAATTATGTTGAGTATGTCGGCCCATATTAGGTGCTCGATGTGATTACTGTGGCAAATACTCAGCGATTGGAGTTTGAGATCTTCGCAAAGGTCTTTTAATTCTCTTATGCTTTCTTTAACATTTTCTGATACGAAGGATAATGATCCAGAATATTCGTCTTTGATGACTAGGGCGATATGATATTTTTTTCCGACCTTTTTACTGTAGGCTTGGCCTACTGATAAATCTTTCCAGAGGGGAAGCTTGTTTGATTCCGATAATTTTTGCGCTCCAGTGTCACATGGTTTCCCTTGTGAGTCGATGAAGTAGACTAAATTGTCATTACGGAAATGGAATAATTCTTTCGTATCAATGCAATTGGCGAATTTAAATTTGGACATTATTGGTTCCTCTGCAGGAGGATCTTCGTCTTCGGAACTTAATGGATCATGAGAACTGGTATCTGAATCTGTCGAATCGTCGGAGTTAGGATCGGTGGATTTTTTGGAATAAGGGATAGGACGTGCTTTGTGCTGGCTAGGGCCCTCAGCTGTTTTGGGGTGAACGGCCTCTCTGGGTCGTCGGGCACGCGTAGGCTCGAATATCTCGGCCTCTGTTTCTTCGTCGCTACTCTCTTCGTAGTTTATGGGTTTACAAGTGCGGCGCGCAAGGTGTCGAGGTTCAGGGTGCACGTCTACCCGTTCGGTGGTAGGTGCATCGACCCTGGTCATAGCGTTGTCGCCAGATGTTTCGTTTTCTCGTTGTGACGGTTTTCCTAATTCCGAGGATGCATCGTTTTTTGCTCGTGAACGAGTGACAACGTTTATATTTTCTTCACAGAGAATGGGATAGACTTCAGCTTGAGTTGTGAAAGTTGTGGGATTTTCGTTTTCCTCATCGCTATCACTAGTCTCTTCTAATTGGCGTGCCAAATCTTGTAACGTGATTTTTGAATTTTCGATTTGTTCCTGTTGACAATTGGGTATAGTTTTGACATCTTCCAATTTTTCTATCGGGTTTCGGGATAAGGCGTCAGCGTTTGAGTTAAGTGGGCCGGGTTTGTAGACGACATCGTAGTCGTATTCGGAAAGTTTGAGTCGCCATTTGAGTACACGCGCGTTAGCGTCTTTAGCGGTTCTGAACTAAACCAAGGGCTTATGATCGGTAACGAGCGTGAACCTTCTACCATAGATATAAGGACGGAAGGCCTTCACGCCGTGAACGATTGCCATGGCTTCCTTCTCGTACGTATCGTACCGAAGGGCTGCGCCGCGTAATACGCACGATGTGTACGCTATGGGTTTGTCTTTTCCTATTTCTCCCTGTGACAGGACTGCGCCCAAGGCGTACCCGGAAGCGTCTGTCGTAATAATAAATGGTTTATCGAAATCGGGGTACTGGAGGATAGGGGCTTCGCATAATTTATTTTTAAGAATTTCGAATGCTGTTTGCGTTTCGTTCGTCCATTCAAAGTCGGTTTTGTCCTCTAAGAGATGGGTTAGAGGTTTTGCAATTTTTGAGAAGTCCTTAATGAACCTGCGATAATATCCTGTTAAGCCCAAGAATTGGCGAATATTTTTAACGTTTTTTGGAATAGGAAATTCCTTTACTGCTGACAATTTGTTTGGGTCTGGTTTTAATCCATCTTTTCCAATTATGTGGCCGAGGTAATTTACTTCTGGCCTGAGAAACTCGCATTTATCCGGTTGTAATTTGAGGTTAGCCTTACGCAATCGTTCCATTAATTTGTGAATTTTGTCACCGTGTTCTTCTAAATCTTTTGCGTACACTACGATATCGTCAAGATAAACAAAGAGGGATACTCCTTGGAGTCCGCTAAGCACAACATCCATTAAGCGTTGGAAGGTCGCCGGAGCATTTTTGAGCCCGAAAGGCATTCGGGTGAATTCGTAGTGCCCGTATGGCGTGGAGAAGGCTGTCTTTGGCTTATCTTCGAGGTTCATCTCGATTTGATGAAAACCGGATGCTAAATCGAATACGGAGAAATAGGTTGCGTGTCCTAATTGGTCCAGAATGTCAGTGATATTCGGTAAAGGGTAAGAATCGCCGATTGTTTTCTCGTTAAGGGCTCGGAAGTCTATTACCATTCGCCAACGTTTATTGCCGTTGGAGTCCGGTTTTTTCGGTACTATCCAAACAGGACTGTTATTTGGGGATTCCGAGTGGTTTATGATATTTGATTCTAGCAGCTCATCTACCTGACGCTGGACTTCGCCTTTAAGGGCTTGTGGAAACCTATACTGTTTGGTGTTGATTGGGAGGTCGTCGACTGTAGGAATTTTATGTTTGAGTACGTGGGTAGCTCCCAGTACTTCGTTTTTTAAATGGAACCGATCTGAATACATTTCGATAATTTCTTCGACATGTTTTAATTCTTCGTCTCCCAAGTGATCTAGACGTAAGAGATTCTTGATTATTTCTGGACGCTTTGGATTTTTTTCGATTATACGCGATGTTGACTGAGAGGTGGAGACGCAATTTACGTTTGTTTCTGAAATTGTTTTTACATTTAGGTTTTTATTTTGGTTTTGATTTTTATTTTGATTCGTTGTCAATTTTTCGTTTTTCTCTTTGTTTAATTTTTCGATTGATGTTGGGTTTTTGCTTTTCGCGTTTTCGTCTTTGTTTGATTTTGGTTTTTTATTTTGATCGTTTTTTGATTTTTTATTGGATTTTGTTCTTGTTCTTTCCTCGCTACAGAAGTTTTTATTTGATTTTCCTTGGTCATCGCTTTCATTAGGGCGAAGGCAAGGTTTTATTTCGACGTTTTTTGCCGAATTTTTTGGATTGGCCTCTATTGGGCTCTGGATTGACGTGATTGTCTTGCAATCTACGCCTGGAATAGAAGGATCACGAGGGATAGAACTAGAACTGGAGGTTGTCGTGCAACCGGATTTTGTTTTGTTTTGGTTTTGGTTTGTTTTTGGTTTTTGGTTTTTATTTGGTTTTTCTTCGTCTTCGCTCTCGCTGGAGGGTTGACAAAGTTTTATTTCGACGTTTTTCGTCGATGTTTTTGGATTGGCCACTACTGGGCTCTGGACCGGAGTAGTTGTCATGCAATCTACGTCCGAATTAGGATTAGAATCGCGAGAAATTGGAATAGCATCGCGAGAAATAGGATTGGAACTGGTGATTGTCATGCAATCTGGATTTGATTCGATTTTCGTCAGGTCTTCGACAATGTCGAATTCCTGTAGTTTTATGACTGGCACGCGCAGTCTTACGGCATCATTTGTGGTATTAAAAACCTTCAAATGGGCCTTTCCGCGGGTGTTTGTTACCAGGCAGTCGCCGGCGTAAACACCCTGGCGGATTTTTAAAGGCGGGATGTACCCCTCCTTTAACGTGCAGTTTTCGACTTTCACGTGGAAGGCCGCTTCCGAACGCGCGGGGATTTCAATTACCCCGTCGGGTTCGTTCGTTTTTTCGAAGGGTACTGCCTTATTTCTACATTCGAAACACTCTGTCTCGAAATTTATTTTGGATTTCGTTTGATAAAAGTAACGGGTCCCCAATAAACCGGGGTGAGGGATTCCTACCTCATCGGGTATAATATGGAATAGGGCCTCGAATCCGAATACACGCAGCATTACACTTCCCAATGCAAAAACTGGTGGCTCGGATATTCCCTTTAATCTAATGATATCTTGTTCGTCGATACCAGCCAAATTTTTTATGTATTTTTTTTAAATCAAATTAGGGATAGCGCCACTGTCTAACAGTACCGATATTTTACCCACTTCCGGTAGTGCTCCGATACACACCGAGGGTAATTTGTCGAAATTTTCTGCATTTATTGTGTAAGTAGGAAAGGTTCGTTCGGTGGGATCGTTACGACCGCGGTCACCGGACGCTTTGGGATCGGAGAACCTCTCGGCGCGTCCGCCCGAAGGGTGTTCAAGCCGTTTCCCGGCTGATTTTGCGAGTTATTAAATTCGCGGGTACGACAATTTTCGATAACGTGCCCTACTCTTTTACAGTACCGACATACGTTCGAGTTGGGGTTAGGCGGCTCGGTTTTTGATTGGAAACATTTATCAGCGGTATGCCCGATTTTTTTGCAAATTTGGCATTGAGGACCGGCCGACTGACGTCGCCAGTCTGTTGCGAAGTTTGTGAACCTGCCTTGCGAATTGCATTTATCGGCCGTGTATCCTGGATTTTTGCACAATTGGCAATTTATGGAGCGGGAATTCTGATTGGCATAACACCGATCTGCGGTGTGACCGGGTTTTTTACAGATTTGGCAAGAAACAGGGCTTTGCTCATTTGATACTTTTCGGCATTCATTGGCACTGTGGCCTTGATTTTTGCAGATCTGGCAAGTGAGGGACGCGAATCGACAAGCTTCGGTTGAATGATTGTCCTTTTTGCAAATATTGCATAATTTAACTGCTTGTGTTGGAACGGGTTTTTCGAGTTTAGCGGTGTTTGTTTGCAATTCTTTCCGCGCATTAACCTCGCGTTCGATTTTTATCGCGTGTTCGATCGCGTCGTCAATTAGGTCGCACTGGGGGAGTCGTTGTTCAATTTCCCCTTTTAAACCCCGTTTAAAACACGTTAGGCAATAATCGCTCACCATGGTCTTGAAAGTGGGATCGTCTGTGCCATTGTTAACTAATTTTCGCGCCTCAAGTATCTCTCTCGCCTTTTTTTTAATTTTTGAAATGAAATCCACGACACTTTCGTTGTTCGTCTGGAAAATTGTACCGAGTTCTCCTAACAATTGCATTTCGGATTTGTTTGGTGTATATATTTTTTTAAGGAATTTTGTGAGCTCTTCTATCGTTTCGAATTTTGTCCCATGTATCGCTTCTCTAGCTTGATCTTTTAATTTATTTCTAACTAATTTGGCTAGATATTTTTCAGCTTCGGGAGGAAGCATATCTTTTGCATCTTCGCATCCAGTGATAAATTCTGACAAAGGGATATTTTTCCCATCGAATTCGGGAACGCAACTTATTGCATCTTTAAGGGAGATTAACTGATTTGTTCCTAACGTCGTCATCATTACTGTGTTTTTTATCTCGGTTTTACGAGGCAAGTTTAATGTTTTTATTGATCTTTTTGGAATAGATTCGAGACCAGGCAATAATTCTACGTTGGAACTTCTCAGCGAATATCCTGATTGTTCAGCTGGATCTTCAGTAATGTTTAGATTTAATGAGCTAGTTGATTCGTCGTCAGACATTGGATTAATTAACACATTTCCTTTTTATAATCCCGGACGAGCCCCCAAAAATTAATATGTCACATCCGGAAGGGATGAGAGCATAAAACTTTCGTTTCCCTCTTTCTTGCCTACGCCAAGCGCAATAGCACGGGATGAGGGTAAAAGGAGAATGTGTGGAACGGGTGTTCTAGGCCTCGAGTGCCTAGATGGTCAAGAGAGTTATGTGAGTGATTGCGACAGATGTAGTTACCGTTTACAAATTTTCGTTTATTACCGAGTGCCGTCCACTTGGCCGGTCGGAAACATGGGAAGAGTACAGTTCGGCGGATTAAGAAAATGATACAAAAAATGGTGCAGTTAGCTTACGTTTGCTGAATGACGGTCCTTCGGACTTCGGTGAAAGGGCCTTCGCTCTCGGCCTGTTATGCTCGCTTGTACAATGTCAGTCGATGGGCCGCACACACGCTGTGTTTACAATGGTGCCGCAGATGGGTCAGAGGGTCACTTTCGTGAGTGTGAAGAGCGCGGAGAAGATTCACAATACTTTTCGAAGTAAATAGATATGCAAATGGATGCTCGAAAAACAGAGTTGGATTGTTAAACGCGGAACAGAGGTACGAATCGCGATACAAGGTTGGAATCGATAGAAGAGATCTTTCTGGTTCGGATGATGAAGTTGAACTGATTTTTGTTTAATCCTCTGGACCTTCCTGCTCCAGATTTCCCTTCTTGGGTGGAGTAGGAGAAAAAGGGGGTTTTCGTTTTTGTCTCTCTTTTAACCAATCGGAGCGGTCGACGTGGGAGACGGTTCTTTGTATCTCGGAGTCTGGGCGCATGAAATTAATTACAAATAGACCAATCGGAATGAAGCTATTCCGAGCGAGTTTTCGTGGAAAAAGCGCATGGGATCGTGTTTGTTTATCTAAAGTCTAGGGCCCGGCGCCGAGTCGCCCCGCGATAGTGCAGCTGCTATGCGCCTCATAGCCCTTCCATGTGCATTTCATTTTCGTCGCGGCCCGGTTTTATGACCGAGTCGAGTGGACTTTTCCGGCGGTCTTCGTCTATCCTTGGTTCCCACACGGATTTAAGAATCGGAGCTACGCTATGCCTACGCCGGCGGGTGAACTCTAGGTTATCTGGCTTGCAGTATGATATTTTTTATTTTACGACTTTTCTGAGAAAGCGTGCCTAAAACTATGTTCTCGTTGAATTCGAGTGGGTAAGGAGGGTCGTACGAAAGTACGCCCGACGCTCGCTTATTATATACAGGAACGTGTCGAAAAATGTGAATGCCATATTCGTTTAATAATTATTCACGATTTCCATAGGAAATCGCTCAGGCCAGCGTTCTCGCCGGATTTCAACAAAGTAGGAGAGAGAAAACGTAATATCTTTATGCGCTTTGCTCGCGACGTTACACATACTCTCGAACATTTCCGGATCCTGATCGAAGGCCTTTACAAGTCGCGCCGGTAAGAAGACAGAACTCATCCGCGATGTCCACGATGTAGCGTTTCCCAAATTTGGTTTGTATGGCCCTCATGTCGGAGATTAGTCGTTCCGACTTAACGGGGAGTTCTGACAGCTTCTTCGTTGGGAGGAATTCCGCCATCCGGCCGACCTTGTTGATACTCGAGAGATCCATTTTCCCCGCACTTTCAAAGTTCTTTTTAGATGTTGATGGTGCAGTGGAGTAGTACAGTCTGAGCTTGGCCCACGAAATTATAAGCTCCCACGTAAGCCTCCCACTCAAATTTTCGACCCCCCCCCCCCCCCCCAATCGTGGAAAACAGGTTTGAACACGTTCGAAGAACCATGGAGAGCGCAAGAGTGCAGCTGTGCTCAAGTGGCCCATCCGCGGTCCCTTTGATCCCTAAAGATTATAGTTTTTCCAAGAAACCTGTCAGAACCTGTCTCGAGTGTCGGCGAGCTTTGAGATGGGTTGGATGCAGACATCTTGACATTATCTTTCGGAATTGAAACAGCTGCATGTCATAAATAATGGGCTTTGAAAGGCCGCTCTTCACACACACACACACACACACACACACACACACACACACACGCACGCACGCACGCACGCACGCACGCACGCACGCACGCACGCACGCACGCACGCACGCACGCACGCACGCACGCACGCACGCACGCACGCACGCACGCACGCACGCACGCACGCACGCACGCACGCACGCACGCACGCACGCACGCACACACGCCGACCTCCCCACGACCGTAGCGCCACCTTGGCTTCCCTACACGCATGCACGCACACGCACGCACACACGCCGACCTCCCCACGACCGTAGCGCCACCTTGGCATCCCTACACGCACGCACGCACGCACACACGCCGACCTCCCCACGACCGTAGCGCCACCTTGGTTTCCCTACACGCACGCACGCACGCACGCCGACCTCCCCACGACCGTAGCGCCACCTTGGCTTCCCTACACGCATGCACGCACACACGCACACACGCCGACCTCCCCACGACCGTAGCGACACCTTGGCTTCCCTACACGCACGCACGCACGCACGCACATACACACAAAACACTCATCGACCCCCCCCCCCCAGTCGCTGCACGGACCACATGACCCCCCCTCCACATAGGCCTCTCTGTGACGTCACACGCGCCCGGCAACCTCCCGTCGACAGTGGCGCCACCTCGGCTTCCCCACTCTTGACACACCACCTCCCCTTGAGTTAGAACCGCCCCAGTACATCTACTATCATCGAGTACAGAAACTTGTGAATCTGATCGATTGTTGGCTAAGCATTGGGTTGTTTTGACAGCCATACACTGGGCCAACACTAGCCCGAATATTGCGCCAACAATATGAACCCGACCTTCGCCCTACTATGGGCCGGTGATCACGCCAACCGTCAGCCAATGATCGTGATCTCTTTAGCCCAATGTTGGGCCAATACCCGGCTAACTGTTAGGATTTCCGGTAAGCCTACTATTTGCCAACCGTACACGCCAGCGTTGGGCCTAAGAGATCACTCCTACCGTGGCGCAACACTAAGCCGGTAGTGCTGCCGTTCATCGGCCGATGGTAGAATGTGATTGGCGTGACGACGGCTCGAGGTTGGGTCGGTTGCGTCGTTTTTCACGGGTATAAGAACAATTCATATAAAAGAAGAAACAAGCATCTATTTGACGCCAACTCATTTTTTATTCCCTTTTTTCCATATATCTACATCTTAAAGCTAATGACGTTTACAGACGAAATAACTAATTATGCGACGTTAGGGTTCTTTGCCTTCAGTCAGACTTCATTCCCGTCAGTCCGCAACCAGACCCGTAGCCTTACAGGACATTAAAGAAAACCGGAAGCCCGAGTGGCCCCGTTTTTAGTATCGATAACTCCAGACCATGGAGTTCGATATTTTCGTAGCGTGAATCAATTAAATATTGCTATGAACTTGTTATAGCGATAAGGAAACCAATTCAAACTTCGTTGCACTTACGTGGATAATTTTTGCGTGGCTCATCAAGTTCATACATTTTACGTCAGTAGTATTGGGGTCGCATCATTATGCGAAACTAACACCAAAGGAGGCATTTAAAAAATCAGGAGCATTAGCTGCAGTGTGCTTCGAGTTCATAACTCCGACGATTTATCTGAATTTGCGACGCAAGGATTTGCGAAATTTGATAAGAAAGTACAACGATATACTCATTGACTCCGAAAATCTGAGAAAGCTTGTACGCGATACCGTTGAGCCTTACAAACGAGGCTTAAAGTGGAACAGCTATGTCTGTCTTACTGCGGTCTGTGCGTGGTCGGCAGCAGCAATATTCAAACGACCGAATAATGATCAATTTACTTATGTGGATTTCACTGTACCAGCCTATTTACCCGGTGAACCATTTCGAACAAATGTTTTTATCTCTCGTGTATTTTTGCAAATTCTCGGCGCCGGTTTGGTTAATTTTGGAAAAATTAGTATCGACGTATATGTCAGTCACTTCATCGCGGTCTTGTCGGCTGAATATAAATTCGTTCGCGCCCAGGCGGCTAAAGCACTATCAATAAGTCAAGAAAACGATCAAGAGAGCGAGAAATTGGTTATCGATGACTTTCAGAAATGCGTGCGGCATCATACCGCCGTGATTGAGTACATATACTTCACTCGATTATGTTTAACGTTTGTCATTTTACTTCGATATAGCCATTTTTATTTTAATTAATTTCATTAAGTTAAGCCCGATGTAACCTTTTTATTTTACTTTAATGAAGTAAATATTATTATTGGTTGTCACTTTAATGAAATCGATAATAATTTTGTTGACAAGTGAGCCGTTGTACGCCTCTCACAATTTCTTTACTCCCATTTCTTACTCCCCATCACCGATTTCGCTCAAATTTATAGGACAAGCAGGGCTTGGCTAAAAATAAAAGTACCCGAAGTGGGAACTCCAGATGACCAAGCATTCAGAAAATAAAAATGTCGACGCGGCTCTCGCACCGTATAAGCCATTTACGTTAGTATGTTTGCCAAGCAGCGGTTGGCGTAGCGGTAAGAGCTCGGACTAGTAATTCGATGGTCGTCGGTTCGACCCCCCTGTGGAGACTTTTTTTTCTCAATTTTTGTATTATTCATTTTTCAATTAAGCAAAGAGGTGAATAATTTATTTTATTTATTTATTTATACGCAAAAGGCATATAGGACGTCATTTTTTAATGAGCGCATAATCGTAGAAAATTTGGAGTTGCTGATTGACTCGTGGGGAGGACAAACAAATCCGCAATTATACGACGAACTTTTCCAAGATGAAGAAGCATTGACAACGTGTAGCATCAAAGTAATTCCCCCTAAATGTACTCCACTGGTGCAACCCTGCGATGTATATTTTTATCGTCAGGTTAAAAACTTTATTAAAAAAATACAAAATTGCTCTTATCTCATCGAGCAAGAAAAAGAAATAACTTCCCGAGAAGACTGCATAAAAATACATTCGATTATTCAATATCAATTATCCGCGCCAATATTCGGTAACATGTTACGTTATGCGTGGTTCGCTTCTAAACTTTGCGATGAGACAGAATGCTTTATGAATGTCAATCAAGTATGTTTTTCTATGGAGACGTTGAAACAACGATGTGGTTGTACAAATGCGGCATTTATAACGTGTGCTAGATGCAGAAATAATTATTGTTTCCCCTGTTTCTACGATAAATTTCATCTCGACACATGTAAATCATGGAATGTCAACGAACAAAGTTTTGAATTTTCATGTACAAAGTCTTTTCGTATGCGCTTTAATTACAATCCCTTGTTGAAAAGTCCGAAAACCCAATTTTTTACCTTTTCTATGCCTTTTGCGTATAAATAAATAAATAAAATAAATTATTCACCTCTTTGCTGAATTGGAAAATGAATAATATAAAAATTGAGAAAAAGGTAAAAAAAGAAAAAAGTCTCCACACGGGGAGTCGAACCCACGACCATCGAATTACTAGTCCGGGCTCTTACCGCTACGCCAATCGTTGCTTGGTAAACATGCTAACGTAAATGGCTTAAACGGTGCGAGAGCCGCGTCAACATTTTTATTTTCTGAACGCTTGGCTATCTGGAGTTCCCACTTTGGGTACTTTCATTTCTAACCAAGCCCTGCATGTCCTATAAATTTGAGCGAAATCGGTGATGGGGAGTAGGAATGCCCCCTTGTCAGGACGGTGCGACCTCCAAACTCCATCGCAATTTCCTCTCAACATTGTATAAATAATTCGAAAAAATAAATGCATACTCGGTTACCTCACGTTTTTTTTCGCACTTGCGTTGTGCCTTTTCTCACGTTAGCGGTAGACATTATTATGTCAACTAACGTTCGGTCGGTCGACTTTTACATGTGCTTTTCTTGGTGTTTAGCATTGGATAATAATGATCTAAATTTCCTTTTTTAATCGGTTTTTGCTTATTCAATCACCAATATGAGCATACTTTACAGATACTTTTGGAACCCGACACGGAATGTATTTCGTTATGATATATACATGGAATTAAAATGTTTTCGATATACGACTAGATAATCCCAGAGATACGCAAGAAGCAATGAAAAAAGTTGTATAATGGTTAACTGGCTTAGGGCACGGAGTTGAATCAATCGCATTGAAAACCTTACCTGACCTGCGTGGAAGAAAATGCAAAGAACAAAACATCCCCAACTTAAATGCATTCTACTCGAGTTGAGTGTTTGAATTCTAATTTACATACACCATAGTTCGATCTTCTTCCCAACGAGCGATCTATTTCGCTGCGACTCATTTATAAGAAACATTCTGCTATATATATCACGGATGCTTCAACAATAAAGAATGGGACAAATATCTTGCAGAATCGGTCAAGATCTTACTGAAATATTGGCATTTCATGTCGGCACAACGTATATTGGATATATTTTGAAATTCTGCTTCCTCGCATTCGGAATTATTACGGTAAGTTAATATAAACCACTGTTTATTTTGTCGCGTATCTATTTTGCGACTACTCCGAAAATGTATCGCCCTGAAGTTTCGTGTCCTTTTCCAAAGTCACATTACTAATTAGTTATTCCCTTTTTCGCTACAGTTCGGAAGTGCTGTCATTGAAAAGGTTTCGTACTTGGTGTACTCCATTGCTTGTATGATACAAACTTATTTAATATGTTCTTGCATTCAAGAATTATTTGAGGAGGTAACTATTTCGTTCATCAGGAAATAAATAAATGTATACCGAAAGTGACAAAAAAAAACTGTCTGCATAGTATCAATTTTTTCGTGTTTAGAGCACATCGGTAACAAACGATGCATTTCACGAAAATTGGTACGCGCGGAGCAGGCCCGTGAAGAAACTATTTAGTATGATGCAAATAAACAACCAAATGCCATGTCAACTCAGCGCTTACGGAATCGTTGATCTTATTGTGCCAACCTTAGCAGTGGTAAATGAAAATTCATAATTTTATTAATTCAAGGATCTACTATTGTCGGCTTATTTAGCCCAATCAAGAATGAGCTTCTTTATGAAATCAACTTTTTTCTCATCCAGATCCTTCGCAAATCGTACTCGGTCTGTCTACTTCTCCTGGAAGTCAACTAAATCATGCATCGAGAATCTATACCTATCGTTGAATGGAGGAGCAAAAATATAATAAACCTGAAACGTATTGCCTGGCTGATCAAACTATGTCGATACATTAATTTGTAGGGAAAGGGCACAAATTATGTACGAGCAACAGAATACGCACTATCATTGATAAGGACGTGATTGTATACGGCATATACCTCCATGATAACACGTTTGTTCTTGTTTTGTTGATCACTTTCGACCATCATAACATTCTTTTTTAAACTTGTCAGCATTGTTAATACGGATAGTGGCTTCAAAAAGTTTGACAAAATGATTTTTTGGAAAATTAGGATAAACCATTGGGTCCGAAAAGAATTCTCGCTAAAACATGATTTTTTTCTTATTAGAAAAAAAAATTATCGGAAGTCGGGGAAATACAGGACAAAATATATTTTTAATAATATTTAATTCCGTTACTTTCGACAAGCAAATGTCATGAAAACCTAAAACTACAGCAATCCAAAAAAGCTTACAAATACTGACTCACCAGATTACTATTATGCAAAACACTTTCTATTAAGATTACGAAGCGCCATCTTATTTTGACGAATGTACGGATACTGAACAAAAATCGACGATTCGACCTCCACTTCATTGCAAACTGGTGCCGACGCCTACTCCCGATACCGTTTTCTATTCTCCGTTGAAATGTTTTCCTTGGTATGCGGAAGTCAAGTCGCCCATTACTCCTCATTAAAATTAAAATCTGGAAAAGCATTGAAAAAAATGCAAGGCTCTTTTTACTTTTGTGGATAGTTTTCGCGTGGCTCGTTAAAACTCTGTACATCTCGGCAGTGTACATGGGATCGCTTTGTTTCGCCAACTTAACAACAGAGAGAGCATTCAAAATGTTAGAAGCCGTAGTATAGTGTGCTTGCAAATGATAGTTGCAACAATCATTGACAATCAAATGACTGTTGCAATAAATTAACAACAGAGAAATTTGCACAAGTTAAATGATAAGCAAGTACAATATTCTCATGACTTTGATGCTTGAGGGGAATTTATACACAGTACTGTCAAGTCGTATAGAAGAGGCTTCAAAGTTTACATATTTGGGTGTCTTGCTGAAGTATGCGCGCAACAGCACTAGTTGGCAAAATGTTCAACAATGATTAATTATCCTTAATATATTTCGAGGCTCCAACCTATTTACCTGGGAAACCGTTTGGCAGAAATTTTCATCGGTGGTGCAATTTTTAAAACTGCTGGCGCTTGTGGAGCCAATTTCAGAAAAGTCGGCGTCGACATCTAAGTTAGTTACTTTATTTTGATCTTGACATCTAAGTATGAATCTCTACGCGCAAAAGGAACCAACGGTCTAAGTTCGGAGAGGGATCAGCGGGGATCAGTGATCTATTACCACTAGGTACTCATAATTGCGTTAGACATCATAGTGCCGTGATTCATACTTTACTGAATGATATCTTTGTTTTTTACTTCTATCGTAAAACCTCCCGGGTTTTTACGTGTCACCCTTCCTATTGAAAGCTAATGCTGGAAACACTAATGCTGGCAGCTGCGATCCGATGGATCAGTTAGCGTGGCAAATTTCGGTCCCAGCGCCGCCACTAGTTGTCGCTGCGGTTCCGAAACCCGGACATACATAACCTCAATACGGCGAGCAACGGAGTGAGCGGTTGAAAACGTGTGTCGCTGAGTCGAAAGGGGCAGTATAAAAAAAATTGAAAGGATTCGTTCTGCTTACCTCGATATGAAAAAAATGCACGTACAAAAATAAAAAATTTCAGAGAATTGTTTGAATTTGTATTTTCATTAAATTGCATTAAAAACACGAGAATCAGGGATGGAAGAAAAAAATAGAGACAAGTGACTTTCAACCTACAACAACGCGAGTATGAGGTGAGTACGGAACCACTCCGTCAAAGTTCACATGCAACGTGACAGCTTTAAAATCGTATGTATATGCTTATCACGCTCGTTTGGCTTTAGAAAGTTTGTTTTTTTTTATAACGATTATGATCATATATTTTTTTATTGTATTAATCGAAACTGACAGGACTAACACGTTTTCCTGGCTCTTTTAAGTGTTTCGAAATCATAAAAAATATCCGCGTAACGAACATGAAGGTGGGACGGAGATAGAGGGATAGAAGCATGGTCGACTAGTGCTGTCTCTGTCTGACCACCCCGGCCGCGCCGCTGCGGGTATTCTGATCACAACAAACCTAGTGGCGAATAGTGAACTGCCAACTTTGTTCAATAAGCTACCTACTCCTTCCACTGGAGTTTCCAGACCTGTATGTAAGACCGTGCTCCCTACTCGCACTTCGCTAATCTAACCTATTGGGAGTACAAATGAGTCTCCCGCCGTTTGATAAAAGATGGCCCAACCAGGAGGTTGTGGTTGAAATTGTTAGATGTAAAATGTCGTATCGTAAGGTTGGACATCTGGCAAGACCATAACCTTGAAATATAAGCGATTTTGTATCAGCATCACATTATGTTTTTCGGGTAAAAACGTCGATTCTTGCGCTGCATAAGCGTCATTTGCGAGAACTTTTGATTTTTTAAATTTGAATAAATCTGCGGCTGCGATGCTTCGATTGCTTGTAGAAGCATATGGTGAGGCTGCTGTACGTGAGAGAAGTTGTCGTGAGTAGTATCATGGGCGTACCCAGCGAGGGGCAGCTGCCCCCCCCCCCCTAGAAGAAAAATGAAAAATAAAATAAAATAAACTTGGCAACTAAAAAATGGAACATGTAGAAATATTTAATATAATTTCATAGCGGCGCCATTTCAAAGAACTTGTAATATTAAATTCATAAACTACATACTTATTGCTATTTCATTTGCTCATTTCGAACTCGTTCGCGCGGAATCGATCGTGTTTGCACGTCATCGGCCAGGGGGGTGACATTCGTATATATTCCCTTGAGGGAAGGTTCTGCATTGTTCAGCCAAAAAAATTTCGATTTTTCACCAATTTTTTATGCGAAAAGTATTAAATATAGAATGTTGATATTTGGTATGTTGACTAAGTGGTCTGTATTGAACATCAAAATATTTTTTAAAGTTTGACAAAACATGGTGGTGGAAGTGGGAGAAGCCACGTATGTCGGTGCGCGGGCGATGACATTCCTCGCTTGCGGATGTCCCGAACAGGTGATCAGAAGCAAAAACATCAAATATATTCTTACTTTGTACAATATTGTGTGTAAGTTGACCTAAAATGAAGAAGAAAAATTGAAAAATAAAAAAATAGTAAGCGATCGGAAGGAAGTTTGTTTTTTTTCCCAAAAATTTTCGTAGTTTTTTGCTCACTATTTTTTTATTTTTCAATTTTTCTTCTTGATTCTAGGTCAACATATACAGAATATTGTACAAAGTAAAAATGTGTTTGATGTTTTGCTTCAGATTACCTGCCCGGGACTTAGGACTTCCGCAAGCGAAGAATGTCATCGCCCGCGCACCGACATACGTGGCTCCTCCCACCCCCACCACCATGTTTTGTCAAACTTTAAAAAATATTTTGATGTTCAATAAAGACCGCTTAGTCAACATACCTACATTCTATATTTAATACTTTTCGCATAAAAAATTGGTAAAAAATCGAACCTTTTTTGGCCCAACAAGGCAGAACCTTCCCTTAAGGAGGTACAGTGATAACCACGCTAGTAAACTAAGAGTCTATTTTCCACCATAATACCGCCACGTTTTAGACATATGTGTGTGGCCTATTTTTCGAGGAATATTTTTTAAGTATTGAATTTCAAGCTACTTATTATTTTTATAATATGAGAACAAACGTAATAATATACTACTCGACTTCAGTAGTACGCCATATCGTCGACGTTTAGCATCGTCGCATTTTCGATGGCTGTCATCGGTCCCACGCGCCCGGCTTATAATTTTTTGTAGCCGGTAAACATGGAGAATGAAAATACTGTAGAAGTATATCAAGAGAGTAACAGGATTGTACCCGAAGTCCAGTTTAGAGACAAAGGTAGATTCTGTTGGACAAGAATTAGAAAATGAAAAGATGATATTGCGAATGCAAATGAAAAACGTCGCGTTGAGGTTAACTTCAATGTCCAATGTCCAATCTGTCCAATGTCAAAACATATTTCATCGATTGTTATGTTATTTTACCCTTTCCCAATTTTCACAATATGTGCAGATATAAAAACGAACGTTCATTTTATATGACGGTTCTACCATGCTAAATTTATATATAGATATGTCGTATACATGTCGCCAGAAAGATTGAGATGCCTTAGCTATAAATAAAATAACTTTAAGTAAATATCGACGAAAGCTCTTTTATAATCGATTAAAAAACGTACGGTTTCACACAATCATATTTTTAATTCGCGTTGAACATATCCGATAGACGAATCAAATTTACGCGGGTATCCGGCATTGCCACACTTCGAGCAAGACGGCTGCTGTTACGTCACGAGACGTCTCTCTCTTCGAATACTTCGGGTTTTCGCGACTTTATTTCTAAATTTATTGCTTATTTATGCGGTGAGCTTTCCAATTCAAAGTGCCTTATTGATCGTAACGAATCAACGAACGCAACCGTCAGTTTTTTTTACGTGTGTCTTGGCTCCAAGTAGCACAAAAAAATCGTTAGATGAGAGGACAGGCACATTTTGTCGTCTACGTGTGACTAATTCACCAACTTTAACAGTTAATAACTCGGAAACTGTACGGTAAATCTCGTGGAAACTCCGCATACGCATGGACGAAGGTCTCGACACTGCTATTTAAAAAATCGGGCTTTTATCTTGGATTCGCTCCAATCACCGTACCTCCTTAACAAGCGATGGCCCCGTTATTGACGCCACAGAAAGCAGACCACCCGCGTTACCCCCACTTCGCAAAACGCCTCGTCGCATTATTTTATCATTTCTAACCTCCGCAACCTTGACATTTTCTTTGGTTTTCTCCGTTTTCTCGATCTCGATTCTTTACTGGAAAGTGTCGAATTTTTATAAGGTGTTTTGCAGTTTGGTGTAAAAATAAGTCTATGTGGTGTACAGAACAAGTGATTAAACAAAAAACACTTTCGGTGGTTTTCGTTTAACGCTGAGCAAAAGAAAGATAATCTGGATAAGAACAAATTATCCAAGCATTGTTTGACGTAATGAAAAATTAATTTCAAATTAGATAATTTTTATTTGTCTACATTTAATAAATATTTTTATATTACAATAATATTTTGATATGTGTAAATATCCTATCGCTTCCCTTGTAAAAATGTACTCTGGTATTGTAATGTATTAATAATGAATAATCTAAACGCGTCGTATGCAGACGCTGCGCGACCGGAGTGGGGTAACGCGGGTGACTACTAGCGCCCTTCGTGGAGAGGGTCAATGAGGGGGACTCGATGTTCGAGGAGGGTCACCCCCATGGTCATCGGCACATGGCCGGTGGCGGCGCTGCGGCCCTACTCATTCCAAACGACGCCCTCGAGAGAGACTTTCCAGAGCGCAACAGTGTAATGATAAACTGTTTCTTTCTCTATGTTTTAATAAATAGTAGTACAGGCTAATAAGTACTTTCAGCAGCTAGATCAATAGTGCTTATATAATAAATAATTAATAGATGTAATAAGATTTTATTACTTTTTATGGACTTCATAAAATAACGATCGATGGTCTCGTATCGTGCTCAACGTCTAACAAAGTGACGAGCATCGACAATCGGTACTTCATAGCTTTACTTCATACGTTACCTAGTTTGTGATCGTAACGTGGATTTATTATCACTATAAAATTGATTAAATGGATATCAGAAATTTTTTTCAAAAAGGTAACTGACGTTACTTTATCTACGCCACTCATATTTTTTTAAAAGAGGGTATCTTATGAGTTATTATTTTTTACGTAAAATTTAAATGACTAATTACGAGTCATTTTATTATTTTATTATACCTTCGCGAACGCGATTAATACATATTGCAATGAATTGATGTATGAATATATTTCGCGGAAAGGATATTTTTAAACAATACATTAATGTAAATCACTGAAAATACAAAATAGTCTACAATTTCATCAGTGTATCGTTTTAAGTATATTTATTATTTTTGGCAGCCTGCTGTTTTCGCACAGTAAAAAAACTGCCTGAAAAACAGCTATGGGCCGTAACAATGTTCTACGTGTTGATAAAGATACGTTACACTCTAAGAAAATGCACTCTAAAAACGCCGCGAGAAGTTGTACTACATGGACTATGTAGTTGCATTTCCATTTATAAAATACGGAACTGCAACGACAAGACTAGGAAATGACCGCGTAATACGACAACTCTATTGTTAGAATGAGATAGACTTACATTCCAAATTTCTGACCCGACAGTGAAGTAGGTATATCGTCGATTCGAGAATGTATAATAAAATAATACCTTCGTGAACGTGATAAATACATCGCACAACGTTGTGTGAATATATTTTGCCTACAGGATGTTTTGAAACAATACATTGATGCAAAACACTGAAAATGCATCTTAGGCTATAATTCCATCAATGTATCATTTTAAATAATTTTGAAATGAGATTATTGAAGTATGACCGACATTTTATCGCAGGGTCTGAGTAATGATAGTGGCGTTAGGTTGTCACCTGTGAATTGCTTTTTTTCTGTTTCCAAAGAGAGAATAATGCTCACTTCAGAGGCGCATTCGAATTTTCAATTCGGTTACACGGTATCTACCTAGATGATATTTTAAGGATTCCGTAGTAAAAAAGGTCAAAATGGTGTCATTTCGGTGTGTCTCTTCGTCTGGCCCAGTAGACCTTTTTGGTAACCACTGAATTTAGTAACTGGAAGTTTGGCATAATTTTGAATGTAGAACTAATAATCAATCAACAGTATAATCTAAAGAATTTGAAAGAGTTTTGCGTTCGAATTTTCGAAGTAGGGAGTGAATAATGTTTGAACGTTATGTTTCATAGGCGAGTGGGGTATTATTTGCAAGGGCTTCATCGTACATTATAAAACAACTTTACATTGAATTTTGAGGTTTTTAATTATATTTTCCATAATTATAGTTGACATTCTTATAAATAACCGCAAGGACGCTGATAGAATAACTGATGAATTGCTTCAAAAAGCAGAAGTTATTGCTATGGATTTGGAAATTGAAATTTCTGTTCCACATTATGCTTATAAGCAAAAATACAGGAGCAATCCGCCGTCAGACAACGATAACGGGTATTAGCGGCGTTCACTAATTATACCATACACCGATTCACTCACGTCACACAGTGGGGCAGAATCCCAAAAAGCTGGCCAAAAGTCAAATTTTTGAGTTGTATATATTCGTCTATATATGTTCAGATCTTGTTTACTGATAGTCCTAGGACGAAATTCCGGACCGGGCAGGTTTATACCTGCTCTAGGGTCGCCTCGACATCAGTCGACATTCAGCCGCCGTTCGGTACGCATTAAACAAGCGTACGCGTCGAAAAATTCTTGCCTGTTTCGAAGTGCTGTGAAACGGACGAAACTGTCTCAATTTTAATTCTGCAAAATGGAAAAACTTTCTGAAGGTATGCAGAAAATATAATTATGCACAGTTATTGCTTATTTTATGTTTGAAATATCTAAATTTTGCAACAAGTAAACATAAAAAATTATACATTTTTTTTCGAAAATCGATTTTCTAAAGTAGTTTTAAAAATGTCTTCGCGAGTCTCGACCTTGTTTTAACAAGAAACTGACAGTGTACAGTACTAAATATAATATACTAAAAAACTGGCTGCTCAGGAGTGCTCAACGAATAGTTAGACTAATTTTTAGGGAGAAATACGTGGCGCGACATTAACGGACGTGTGAATGTAATCCATTGATTATTACGTTACAGCGCGTTGGTATATTTTCTGTCTATTAACATAGATTAATATTTATTTATCAATTCCATTTGTAGTATGTTCATTTATTGATCAATATTCATAGATCATTTAAATTTTAATACAGTAATTTATTATTCTAAATGTACGCTTTACGAAAATCTCAACATTTTATAAAATATTCCTGCAAGAACTCTCAGTAGCTAGAACTGTGCTTCCCCCATGTTTGTACGGCGTAACGGTTTTCGGCAGTAAAGGTGCATTAGTGTATACGTACATAGTATATACGTAGTGTAGACGGCGATTCGGCAAGGACTGACGAGGGGCTCCTAGAGCAGCCATGTATGAAAGAAAGGAGCCCGCCTGCTGTTCAGGCTTTATTATACCTGTTGTATACTGACACAGAGGTGATTCTCGTAAAGACAGATTTCATGTAATTTCGGTTTTTTTTTCGTGCAGAATGTATGTAAATATATTTGTTAATCATTTATATCATAGATATTCGTTTTCTTTATAAATATAAAATCATTTTTAGTAGTAATAAATTATTTTTGTACATTTCGAGTCAGAACACCGTATATAGTTTTGTTAAGTATAAAATGATTTCAAAATAATGTCATTCAATTTTGTACATGTTTATATTGGTATTTTACAGAGTCTTCCCAATCTTCAAATATGGAATTATCAAGAAGAGATGTTTTTTTCATGGTGAAAGACAGTTTAAAAAACGAACAGAAATTCGTTATTGGAGTTTTGAAAGATGCAATTTTCAAGAAAACAGAACATGTGATACAAGTAGACGAGGATGAAAAGTCATTAGGACTGTTATTTGCAAATTTTCGATCCAGATGGAAAGCAGCAAATAGAGGCCAAGAAAAGTTTCTAAAAAATAATGAAGAATGGTTGAATGGCACCGTATGTTTTTCAACATTATCCGATACTGAATGCACAACATCAACATCTGAGAAGATTGTGAAGAATGATGAAAAAGGAACATCTGGACGACCTTCGAAATCCTTTGCTTCATCCAGCGATAGATCTAAGAGGCGAAAGACTGAAGAAATACGTTCTACTTTATCTACAGAAGAATTGACGTATGCTGCTCAAATGAGTTTAAGGACTTCTGGTCAAGTGGATGCTGCTCAAGTTCTTAAAGATGTCACATTAACCAGCCCAACAAGAGCCTCAAAATATATAGCTGCTGCTCGGTCAAAAAATGAGACACCTTTAACCCCAGACGAAGCACTTTCTTTGATGATCGAGAAAGGAGAATCAAAGCGCTCTTATCAGCTATCAAGAAATGCAGCTAGACCACGTAAATGCAAATTATACCCATCATACCATGAAGTAGAAAAAGCAAAAAATCGTTGTTATCCATCAGTTGTGTACATGAATATTACTGAGTCGTGCGCACAAATTAAACTACAGGCTTTACTTGATCATACCGCATACAGAATTATACAACTTCAGGCTGATGTCATCGATACTCTAAATTCTGAAATTCTGCAAAAATTAGTACTTCACTGTAAATGGGGATGTGATGGAAGCAGCTGTCAAAGTGTTTATAAGCAAAAATTTGATGAGGCTGGAAAATCTGATGAAAGCATTTTTTATACTTCTCTGGTACCTTTGCAATTAATCTACAACAATCACGAGACGGATGAAGGAAATATTGTGTGGAAAAATCCTAGACCTTCATCTCCTCGATTCTGCAGACCAATACGATTGCAGTTTGTACATGAAGATGTACAATCAACATTGAAAGAAGTTACCGACATTGAACAGCAGATTGCGGGTCTTGCACCATACACTACTGAACAAAATGAAAAATCAATTTCAGTAACCTATTGTATGTCGTTTACGATGATAGACGGCAAAGTCTGTAACGCTGTAACCGGTACCACTTCTGCACAACGCTGCTTCCTGTGCAAAGCCACCTCTAAAGATTTTAATAACATCGACAAAATTATAAAAATGGACATTACTACAGATAATTTAAGATTTGGCATATCTACATTACATGCGTGGATTCGTTTTTTCGAGTGCTGTTTGCATTTGTCGTATAAGCTCACAACTCAAAAGTGGCAAGCTCGTGAAGAGGAAGTGAAAAAGATTGTGAAAGTACGCAAGGAAGACATACAGACTCAATTTAAGACAACACTGGGGCTTATCGTTGATCGACCAAAGCCAGGATATGGCAGCTCAAACGATGGAAATACCGCCCGCCGCTTTTCCGAAAATGCTAATATATCTGCTGAAATAACAGGAGTCGATGAAAATTTAATTCACCGATTTCATGTTATTTTGCAGGCAATTTCGAGCGGGTATGATATAGACGAAGAAAAATTCAAAGACTATTGTGTAAATACTGCCCGTTTATTCGTTGCTTTATATCCATGGTATTACATGCCAACATCTGTGCACAAAGTGTTGATGCACGGAGCAGAAATTGTAAAATATGCCCTTTTACCGATCGGACAACTTTCTGAAGAGGCCCAAGCGTCACGCAATAAGGACATAAAGAACTACAGGTTACATCATTCAAGAAAATGCTCTCGAGAATCGAATATGAGAGACATTTTCTATAGGCTCTTAGTATCATCAGATCCATTTCTCTCAGGCATCAGGAAATTGCCCCAGAGACCGGCGAAATCTTTACATAAAGAAGCTATAGAAATGTTAAAACAACCTGAAGTCATCAGACAAGAGATAAGGAACGATTCCGATTTGGATACAAGTGGGTCAACATCAGAATCCGAATCGAATGATTCCAACATTGAAGATGACATACAAGATTTTTGTTACTAGAAGTAAATAACAGATATTTGATTTATTGCAAATTTTGTACTCAAGAAATTGTTCAAAAATAAAAACATGGCTCAAGAGATTTTCTACTCATTTAAACCTAAAAATATTATGAAACATTTTCTATTAAAAAATATTTAAAAATTGAAAATTTTTGTGGAATCGTCTATATATCGCGTCTGCTATTCTGAAAATTAACATTCCTATAACAAATTCGTAATCAGCGATCCCAAAAACCCTTAAGAAATATGATTGGGTATTTTTTACTGAATTATTTGACTAATTGGTTGAATTATGTCCGCCATTTTGGGTCCGCCATTTTGAAAATCGTAATTCTGATAACAGATTCGTATTCAGCGACCCCGAAAACCCCCGAGAAGAGAATTGGAGATCATTTTGGACACTTTCCGAATTTTGGCCAGCTTTTTGGGATTCTGCCCCACTGTGCGACCCCATGCTCATGGGAGCCGTGTAGTTAGGGTCGACGACTAGGTACTGCGCGTTAAACTAAAGGACATAATCTGTCCAGCCCACCGGCCAAAAGGGCCAACAGAAGCTCCCAGACAGCGAGACTCGAACGCGTACACCGAGGAACTCAAACTCTCGTCAACGGTCCACCAGAGTCAGCCACTCCAAGAAGAGACGCAGCTACCCAGACTTCTCCTAGAAAAGAGTGGGAAGCTCCCTCTCAACAAGATCCAGCACAGAGTCGACCCGAAGGAAGTCAGACTCCACCGCTGTGGCTCCTGCCGGGCGTCTGCAGAACCAGAACTCTGCCTTCACTGCTCTGGAGCGAGTCTCCACGAGCTTCCACTCAAACGCGACACTTAGATTGTAACAATAAGCAGACCTCTAAATAAAATGACGTGCATTTTTAAATATCATCGCCTGTCTCCAGCTCTTTCAACGACCTACCCCAGCGGTGCACCTCCACTCTGCGAAAATCAATCACCGTACAACGCGAGCTATTGAACATTTGGTCCTTCGAGCCGGATTCGAGAACGCAGCCGTCTTCTCGAAGTTTGCATCAAGCGAGCAGCATGGGGTACAGGTTCGAGTCATTGCTTCAGAGCCAAACTGAGCTTCATGGTAGAGTCGCACGCCTGATCGACAATCTGAAGAAAATCGGGCAAAGCAACATCACCGATGGAGCAGTCAAAGCGAGTATCTCATGTTTCGACAAATATTGGGAAAAATTCGAGATGCAGCACGAGATCCTCACGTTGGAGTTCGCCTCTCAGCTAAGGCATAATGATTACGCTCTCAAGGATTTCCAAGCGATCATGAAAAAAAAACTTACTATCTAGAGAAGCGCACGCTACTCGACTGGAGCACGAGGCTGGAGCACAAACCAGAGCCTATCACAGCAACACGCTCCTTCTTACCTCGTATCGAGCTTCCAACACTCACGGGACAATACGAGGACTGGCCAGCCTTCAAAGATCTCTTCAAGTCCATCATGCTGAAGGATCCTAATCTCACAGACGTTGAAAATCTGCATTATCTTAAGACCAGCCTCAAAGGACAAGCCGAAACAGTGGTGAAGGATCTCCGGAATACCGGAGACAAATACGCACGAGCATGGGAACATCTAAACCATCGCTACGAGAACAAAAGGCTTCTGGTCCGGACTTGCTTGTCCAGACTCACCTCCCTCAACAAGATGAAGGCCAAATCAGCGGACGAGCTTAAAAGAATCTTCCACGTGATGACAATAACTATCAGCAGTCTCGAGGGCATCGGTCAGGGATCTTCAAAACTGAAGATCTCTTTCTTTTCATCATTGTCGAGCTATTCGACAGCAGCACACGGAGGGAATGGGAAGCAGCGATCGACAGCGCAGCGGAACTCCCCACCTACGCTAAGCTAAAAGAGTTCATAGAGCATCGCATCCACATCGTTGAGGCCTAACAAACCTCGCGATCCGGAATCTCTCACAGGCCAGCAGAGAGAAACTCAACACGCTCTTTCGCCACTCTTCAGCGAACGGCGAGATGCGAATCTTGCATCAGCTGCAAGAAGGAGCACTTCGTAATGTACTGCGAAGACTACCGCAAGAAGAACCCGCAAAAGCTATTACAACTCGTCCAGCAGGCGAACCACTGTATCAACTGCCTGGGCTCTCACTTGCTGGCAAGTTGCCCGTCCAAACGGCTTTGCGCAACTTGCTCGTCAAAGCATCACACCTCGTTGCACGACGCCTTGACTCTAGCTAGTACGAGTTCAAGCACGCTTCTCTCGAGGTCCTGCAGCAAGGGTCAGTTATCCGTACTATTAGCTACAGTACGCATTAATATTCTGGATCGATTTGGGAATCCACTCGAAGCACGAGCCCTCATCGACCAGGGATCCAAATCCAGTCTCATCACTGAACGATTGGCGTAGAGGTTGCAACTCCCCCGGACAAAGGCACCCATCGACGTATGTGGTGTAGGAGGAGTCAACATCGGCACAGTTAGGGGTCGCGTTCAGCTCAGCGTGACAGCGACGCAAACGAACGCAAGCCTCAGCAGCATTGGTGTTACCTCGCCCCTCGCTTTATTCGAAGGCTCCCAAGATCTTCCGACGCAACTCGAAGCACATCAAGGGACCCAACTTATCAGACCCCCACTTCGAAGCCAATGATCCAATAGATCTATTGCTCGGAGAGGACGCACACGCTGCCATCATTAATGGAGGTCTACGTTCCGGAAGGAAACATCAGTCCGTGGCTCAGGCAACGAGCTTCGGCTGGATTCTTCTAAGGCTTCCAGCGGGAAGGGTGCTGGGTGAGCCACGCGAGAGCGACGGTTGAGTCGGTCCAACCATGCACGGGAATTGATTCGAATTTTAATTGTCGTTTGACGTATTCAATCAGTCGAACAAGCAATACGACTCCATTCAGTTCGAGTCGCGGAATGGAGACTGTCTGAAGTGGAGCGACTTTAGATTTGGCCGCTAATAGTGAAACAGATATGTCGGAGGGAGAGTTCAAGACTCGTACATACACGACCGCGGAGAACGCGCGTTGTGACGCGTCCGCGAAACCGTGGAGCTCGATAGCACAATGTTCTTGCGCAGTGGTGCTGATCCAGCGAGGAATGCGTAAGGTTGATAATTTAGGCAGATCATGCCGATAAGAATTCCACCTTTCCAGGAGTGATGGAGGAACTGCGACGTCCCAATCAATTTTTGCAAGCCATAGGTCTTGCATGAGTGTCTTGGCGTTAATAATGACTGGTGAAGCCCAACCGAGTGGGTCGAACAAACGTGCAATCAGCGAAAGCACCGAGCGCTTAGTACTGCGCGTTTCTGGAATTTCTGCGATTTGAAAGCTAAACGCGTCTTCTTTGGGAAGCCACGTGATGCCAAGAACTTTTAATACGGCCGAGTCGTCGTTTGATAGGTCGATCGCGAGGTCGTGACCTACTTCAGGAATGTCCGCTAATAATTCAACATCGTTCGCGGACCATTTGCGTAGATTCAACCCACCGCGTTTTAGCAGTGACACGAGTTGAGTGCGGATTGTTCGTGCGCTTTCGAGATCATCGGCGCCGAATAAAACGTCGTCTACGTAAGTCGAATTGCGGATTACGTCGACGGCAGTGGGAAACGGACTGCCCTCGTCGTCCGCGAGTTGCAGTAGTACGCGGTTGGCTAGATATGGCGCGCTCGCGGTACCGTACGTTACGGTTAACAGACGATATTTCTGTACTAGACCGTCGGGTTCTGGTCGAAAGACAATGCGTTGATAATCGGTGTCGTCCCGATGAACGAGGATTTGGCGGAACATTTTCTCAATATCCGCGATATAAACGAAACGGTGTCGTCGCCAGCTTGATAGGACGCCGCCGATTTCACGCTGTAGTTTGGGGCCGATGTGCAGATGGTCATTCAAAGACGTGCCGTTCGAGGTGACGCTAGACGCGTTAAAGACCACGCGGAGTCGCGTAGTGGAGCTGCTATCACGGATAACAGGGTGATGCGGAATGTAAACTGGGTTAAGGATCGCGTCAGGTTCGCGGACCTTTTCCATATGTCCCAGTGATTCATATTCTTTTAAGAAACCGGAGTATTCGCTTACAAGCTCCGGTTTTTTCTTGAGACGCGTTTCGTGACGCGCGTATCGGGTAAGCGCGATCTGGAAACTGTTGCCCAGATCGGGAACGGAATTACCGCAGAAAGGCAATCGTAAAACGTAGCGACCGGAGGGATCGCGGGAATGCGTTTTAATGAAATGGTCTTCGCATTCCTCCTCCTCGGGCGTAAGAAATTGTTTTGCGGGAATTTCTTCAATTTCCCAAAAACGTCTCATTGACGCGTCGTCGTTGGTGACGAGCGCGCAATGTGTCGCATAATTTATCAACGCGGGCGTAACGCGCGTTGTATCCGTGGGACCGGAGATTATCCATCCCAAAGTAGTGAGGTGGGCCGTCGGTGACCCAATCGGATCTTTTCGAAGAGATTCGAGCAGGATGTAGCCGTAAAGATCGGCTCCGATTAAAGCGTTTATTGGTTCCTTGCTGGAAGGATCGGGATCGGTGAGAGCTAATCCTTTGAGGTGCGGCCAAGAGCCTACTTGACGCGAGAGTCGCGCAGCATACGAAGTTATTTTTTGATACACGTAAGCGACCATAGGTAAGCGAGTGCCTTGGTCGTTACACGACTCGAGAGTGAGGTGTACTCGAGAAGTCGCACGTCCGGAAAATGCGTCTCCAAACGACGTGACGTTGAGATTCACGCGATGACGCGAAGTACGTAATTTTTGAGCGATTGCTTCAGAAACGAAGCTATGTGTCGACCCTTGATCGAGTAAGGCTCGCACCTTCACGACGCGCTCTTCTGGAGTGCGCAATTTGATCCAAGCGGTCGCGAGTAAGACGGAGTTCGGAAACTCGTGCGTTGTGTTAATCGTTGCGTTTTGAACAGGGATTTCCTTATGTGCGGAAGGAGGATTGGGGACCGGAGAAGACGCGGTGTTTCACGGAAGTAAATTGACGTCAGCAGCGTCGGTCGTTGCTTCGGCAGCAGTTTCGCTAGTCGAAGGAGTCGTCGATTCCTGACGAGGAACGGACGCGCGGTGTATGCTAGTGTGATGTAACCTTTGACATTTGCTACAGCGATTTGGCGACTTGCACTGATTTGGAAAATGGCCAGGCTTTAAACAATTGAAACAGACGCGAACGTGTTTAGCGGTCGCGAAGCGATCGTCGATCGATTTTTTTAGCCACGTGGGGCAAGACGCAAGCAAATGATTTCCCGAACAGTCCGGGCACTGTTTTGAAGTAACGTTGTGTACGTTCGCTTTGGCATTCGATTTATTGGGGGACGAATTTGCGCGGGACGCGTTGTGCGAGGTGTCGACTTGAACTGGCGTAATACCTCGAATTCTTTCAGTTAAAAAGTCTTTCAAATATTGGAACGATGGAAAATCGTTTGACGCACCTAGACTCAAATT
This sequence comes from Ophion slaviceki, assembly GCA_944452715.1. Classification (NCBI taxonomy): domain Eukaryota; kingdom Metazoa; phylum Arthropoda; class Insecta; order Hymenoptera; family Ichneumonidae; genus Ophion; species Ophion slaviceki. Next base: position 35,706,564 of record OX101792.1, on the reverse strand, counting down.
CCAGGCGGTACGCGTACGTGTACTGAGTTTTTGCGCAACCAAATAAACTAACAAATCGTCCCAGTATTCGACAGGACGTCCTAAGTTTTTTAACGCGTTTAGCGAGGAGTTGACCGTGTCGCGTAGGCGTTTTAATTCAGACTCGGTTTCTAATTTCATAGTTGGTAAACTTACGAACGCGTGAATGTGCGCGAGAACTAACGCACGCATGTTGTCGTACTCATCGTTGAGTATTTTCCAAGCGCCTTCGTAATTGGCGTCGGAAACGGATACGTGGTCGAGCATGAGAGCCGCGTTGCCCTCGAGAAACGATTTTAAATAATACATTTTTTGCCCTGGTGTGAGCGATACATTCTCACCAACTAACGCCTTGAAAGAATCCCGAAAAGTCTCCCACCGGGTCGGCTCGCCTTTGAACTTTGGGATGATGATACGCGGGAGCGCGAAGGTGGATGGTCCGGGTGCTTCTCCAATCATCGTGGCGTTCGAGATCGTTGGAGCTGTCCGTTGTTGATTCTCTTGTTGATCGAGAATTTCTGTGAGTTGATCCAGGGCGTCTTCGTAATCATTTTCAGCACTCAGGAACTCGTCCTTGGCGAAGTGCTCGTGTTCGAGTTGTGCTTCTGACGCCTTCTGTTGCAATAGTACATCTCGAGCGCAACAAGCTGACCAGAGTTCTTGTAAGCTCGAAAGGCGTGTGCGCATTTTCGAGGCGGTGAACTTGTCCTTGCCGAGCTTTTTGTAGTTCGGCCAAATTCTCCTTATTTGATTAAATTGCGCGGTTTGCGCGATGAGCAGATCATCGAAAACGGTCATTTTTTACTTTATATTGATCCAGTAAATTTGTACTGACTCGAAAGAGAATAACGACTGCGTGTTATTCGTTTGAAAGAAGCAAGTATGAGATGAGTCCTCTGTCACGATGTGAGTGACATAGAGAGAGAGAGAGAGAGAGAGAGAGAGAGAGAGAGAGAGAGAGAGAGAGAGAGAGAGAGAGAGAGAGAGAGAGAGAGAGAGAGAGAGAGAGAGAGACAGACAGAGACAGAGAGACAGAGAGACAGAGAGACAGAGAGACAGAGAGACAGGGAGACAGGGAGACAGAGAGACAGAGAGACAGAGAGACAGAGAGACAGAGAGACAGGGAGACAGGGAGACAGGGAGACAGGGAGACAGGGAGACAGAGAGACAGAGAGACAGAGAGACAGAGAGACAGAGAGACAGAGAGACAGAGAGACAGAGAGACAGAGAGACAGAGAGACAGAGAGACAGAGAGACAGAGAGACAGAGAGACAGAGAGACAGAGAGAGAGAGAGAGAGAGAGAGAGAGAGAGAGAAACATCGTTCGTAATTACCTTTTAGGTTGGCGACACCACGTAAAATTCCAGTAGGAAAAAATGTCCGTCATGTCAACTGTCAGTTAGCCCGCACAGTCAACTGTCAAACGCACACATTAACGCGCTCACACAGACACGGTCTTACGCTGACGTTATCTGACGCTCGAAGCCCCAGCTAGCCCCTACCGTAGACCGAGCGCTAAGATGTTTACACATCAAAAAGTTGAACGATATGTTGAGGAATCGGCTTCGGTTCGGCCCGTGAGATTTCCAAGGTCGTGGTGGAAAGAAAGAAGGAGTTTTTTTCACTCGTTTACGTTTCGATCCTTGGTTCGGATCCTCTTCAGAAACTTTATTTATTCTACAAATTTCGCGATACAAATTATATTAATAGAAATTACAGATTTTTTTTTTAATAATAATTGTATTTATTGTTATAAATAAGTTTTAGATGTGTTTTAATGATTTGTGTAAATTTTGTGTTAGTTTTTTCTCATAATTTTTCTAATCATGTTGATATTGTGTGAGTGATTATTTATAACAAGTTATTGTAAGAGAGATAAGAATTATGTTAGATAACGAACCTGAATATTGTCAATATTTCTAGTTTTCTTTTGGTTTGTGCTTGGAAGATGGTTGATGTTGACAGTATGTTTGATGATGAAATACTGTCTCGTGAGGTTGATTCGGAGGGTTGATTTCGAACCGTATTTTATATTTCAATTGATGGTATAATCGTTTTTTGGTGATTGTATTATCTGTGAAAAATTAGTATGGTAAAAGAATCTTTATTTTGATCTATTGTCTTGATTAATGAGATGTTGTGTGAAAGTGGTAATTACCTATTGAAATAAACTAAATATATCCTCACAAGCACAAAGAAGAAAACTAGAAAAAATTTTTCTCTGCTCTACATGTCGAGTAGTGACGTCCAAGAGAGTTCGAGAAAGACTAAGTGGCAAATGTATTGTTTCTGGAGAGAGGGAGAATGATCCTTTGTCAGTGCTGTGTCAAGAGTTTGGGGGTGCCCGTGTCATGTTAAGAGGTTAAAATGTTATGTCAAGAGTTTTTTGAATTTAGTCACGAGTTTTAAAATTGACGTGTGTAGTTATGGTGATAAAATATTGTTATGATTATATTATTGAATTGTATATTGAGCAAAGATTTTTTATGTCAGTTCTAAAATTGATGGCATTGGGATGCGCTTTGATTTGTATCATTTCTAGGATCAATCTTTTTTTGAGCCATTTTTCATTGTTTAAAATTTTAACATCGTCAAATTTGAAATCGTGTTTTTGTTCTATTGCGTGCTGTGCTAGAGCTGTGTGTATTGTGTTGGTATGTTTTAGGCTATTTTTGTGTTCATTGATTCTGTTTTTAAGGTATCGTTTTGTTTGGCCTATGTATGTGGAGTTACAATCATTACAATCAATTTTGTATACTATGTTAGATTTTTTGCTGTTGTCAATCTTGTCTTTGGTGGAGCCTGTGATCGATAAGATATTGTGTTTGTTGTTTGTGACTAATGTTATATTATATTGTTTAAAAAGACGAATTAGTTGGTGATGGATATTTTTTGTGTATGGCAGATTTATTAGTCTAGAGGAGTCAAAGTTTTTATTTTTGTTATTTTGATTGTTGATTGTAGCAAGTCTTTGTTTTATTGTTTTTTCTGTGAAAGAAATCGGATAGCAATTTTTTGTCATTGTGTTCTTAATAAGTTGAAGATTTTTATGGTGAAAGGACGGATAAGATAGTTTTATTGCTCTGTCAACTAACATGTAAATTATAGCTTTTTTTTGGGAAAGTGGGTGGTGTGAGAAAAAGTTTATAAATCTGCCAGACCAAGTAGGTTTTCTGTACAAATTTGTGATGATTGAACTTTGATTGCGGATTAAGAGTATATCAAGAAAAGGAATTTTATTATTTTCTTCTATTTCTGATGTAAATTGTAATTTTGAATTATATGAGTTAAAAATATTGATTGTGGATTCTATTTTGTCAGTTGGCAAAGCAATAATAATGTCGTCAACATATCGTTTGTATAGTGGCAGTGAGAATTTTAATTTTTCTAAGCAATTTTTTTCTAAATCAATCATAACGATGTTGGATAGTATCGGAGCAAGAGGTGAACCCATTGGTAATCCAGAAATTTGTTGATAAATTTTGTTCTGCCAAGTAAAATAAGTTGAAAACATGATGTATTCTATGGCTTTTGTTATTTCGTTTAGTGGAAAAGTTTCGGAAAATAGATTTGATCTTTTTTGAAGGCTTTGAATAACTAGTTGTAATGGAATGTTGGTAGAGAGATACGACATCAAAAGAGACAAGTTTGTAGTTGAGTGGGATTGATATGTTTGAGACTGATTGTTTTAAGTGAAAGCTGTCTTTGACGTGTGAGTTTGTTGTATGTAATAGTTTAGATAGTTTTGATTGGATAAATTTTGCTAATTTTTGTGTTGGGCTATTGATTGATGATACTATTGGACGAAGTGGAAAGTTTTTTTTGTGAATTTTTGGAAGGCAATAGAGACGAGCTAAGTTGCAATTTTCTGCTTTTAAGTATTTAAATTTTGTTTCATCGATGATTTTTTGGCTTTTCCATCTGGTGAGAATATTTTTTATGCCTTTTTGTAGGATATTGATAGGGTTCTTATTTATTATTAATTTTATTATTTTTATTTATTAAAAATTTTTATTTATTATTAATTTATTATTAATTTATTATTAATTCTTATTTATTAGGGTTCTTATTTTAACCTCTTAACATGACACGGGCACCCCCAAACTCTTGACACAGCACTGACAAAGGATCATTCTCCCTCTCTCCAGAAACAATACATTTGCCACTTAGTCTTTCTCGAACTCTCTTGGACGTCACTACTCGACATGTAGAGCAGTGAAAAATTTTTTCTAGTTTTCTTCTTTGTGCTTGTGAGGATATATTTAGTTTATTTCAATAGGTAATTACCACTTTCACACAACATCTCATTAATCAAGACAATAGATCAAAATAAAGATTCTTTTACCATACTAATTTTTCACAGATAATACAATCACCAAAAAACGATTATACCATCAATTGAAATATAAAAAACGGTTCGAAATCAACCCTCCGAATCAACCTCACGAGACAGTATTTCATCATCAAACATACTGTCAACATCAACCATCTTCCAAGCACAAACCAAAAGAAAACTAGAAATATTGACAATATTCAGGTTCGTTATCTAACATAATTCTTATCTCTCTTACAATAACTTGTTATAAATAATCACTCACACAATATCAACATGATTAGAAAAATTATGAGAAAAACTAACACAAAATTTACACAAATCATTAAAACACATCTAAAACTTATTTATAACAATAAATACAATTATTATTTAAAAAAGAAAAATCTGTAATTTCTATTAATATAATTTGTATCGCGAAATTTGTAGAATAAATAAAGTTTCTGAAGAGGATCCGAACCAAGGATCGAAACGTAAACGAGTGAAAAAAACTCCTTCTTTCTTTCCACCACGACCTTGGAAATCTCACGGGCCGAATCGAAGCCGATTCCTCAACATCTCGTATTATCGACACGGCCGCACACCACTCATACTCATTCAAAAAGGTGAAGTTATATATGCAAATGAATTTTTCGACCCAACAATGCTGAAAAATTGGTCAAACTTCGTTTTTCGATTTTTTATTTAAGGTGGTCAATCATGTGCGCGGTCAGTAAAATTCCGGCTGCAGGTTTTAATCGGAGAGGCTTTATATTTGGAGAAAAAATTAAGTTACACGGTGTACTTCTTTCGTCAGAGAATGAAGTGCAACTCTTATTTTCCTCGAAATATCAAGGATGTCCAAGAAAAACGTGTTTCTGCTTTTTTGGTTATTTCGAAACGAATATTTGATTATATTAAATGAACATTTTCATCGATGTGTTTGTTACCTACAAATGATTGCGCATCCATCCATCCATCCATCCATCCATCCATCCATCCATCCGTCCATCCGTCCGTCCGTCCGTCCGTCCGTCCGTCCGTCCGTCCGTCCGTCCATCCATCCATCCATCCATCCATCCATCCATCCAGTCCATCTGTCCATCCAAATTTCCATTACTCATCACATTTGTAATGTAAACAATTTCCGTTATTCATTACATTGGATTTTATAATTTAAACAAATTCCATTACTCATTACATTATATTTTGTATTGTAAAAAAAATTCATTACTCATTACATTGGACTTTGTAATGTAAAAAAATGTCCATTGCCCCTTACAAGGTAATGTGTAATGAATTTTTTTTTCGTTACATATTACATTGCATTTTGTAATGAAAATATTTCACATTACAAAATGTAATGTAATGAGTAATGGAAATTTTTTACATTACAAATTCAAATGTAATGAGTAATGGAATTTTTTTACAATACAAAATATAATGTAATGAGTAATGGAAATTTTTTACATTACAAAATCAAATGTAATGAGTAACGGAAATGTTTTACATTACAAAATCAAATGTAATGAGTAACGGAAATTTTTTACATTACAAAATATAATGTAATGGGTAATGGAATTTTTTTACATTACTTAATGAAATGTAATGGGTAATGAAATATTTTTTCATTACTTTTTAAAAAAGTAATGAATAATGCATTACTTTTTCATTACAAATTTCGCAACCCTGCCTCCATTGTACTTCTACGACAGAGAACTTTATGAGCCAGGTACCGAAGAGGACCGTCAGCGCATCATAAAAGAGCACCATGGGACTAAAGCGACTGGGCATTTCGGCATAGCCAAGACCCTCGACCGCATAAAGGCAGTCGCTACCTGGCCGAACATACAAAGGGATGTCGAAGATTATATCCGAAGGTGTGACACGTGCCAGAAGATCAAATTGGTGCGCATACGGCCGCAAGCGGAAGCCGTGATCACAGATACGCTTGAACGTCCGAACGATAAGATCGCGTTGGACCTCGTAGGACCCATTCCCGAATCAACAGATGGATACAAGTACATATTGTCGCTACAGGACCAATTGACGAAGTACATCACGTTGATTCCTCTAAAGACTCAAGATGCTCAAACCACCGTAAGCGCACTGGTTGAGCATTTCATTTACATTCACGGGGTACCTAAGAAGATCCTCACGGATGGGGGCCGAAATTTCATCAGCCAAACGTTTAAACACCTAGAGAAATTCTTTAGGATTTCTCACATGACGACGACTACCTTCCATCCTCAGAGCAACGGCAGCCTCGAGAGAGCTCATGGACCAATTAAAGAGCAAATCAAAGCCCTCATCCATGACCACCGCGAGGAATGGGACAAGAAGCTGAAATTCGTCTCAATGGTCTACAATACGGCAAAGCACGAAGGTATTGGATTAACACCTCTCGAGATGCAGTTTGGACAAAAGCCAAACATCCCGAATAGCATCCCCATGCACCGAACTAATGCCACCATTGACGAATACTTCGAGGGACTTCGAGCGGATCATGAACAGATTTTGAAGAAAGGGCGTAACCACCTAATCGCAGCAAAAGAGCATTGCAAAGCTTACCAGGACGGTCACATCCATCGGCCTGCCCCAATCTTCAACAAGGGTGACGAAGTTCTCGTTGCTCAGGAACGAGATAAAACTTCACTCGCCCCGAAGTGGAAGGTCCTGTTATAATTCTCGAACGAACGTCCGATGTTAACTACGAAATTCTACTTAGAAATAGGAAAAAACTAATTCATATAAATAAACTTAAGCCATATTTCCGAAATTACTTATTCTTAAATGTTTAGGGATAAGATGCTGGCGTTTCTCTTGTTGCCTGGCCAATGAAGTATTTCAAATGGAGCCAGTCTCGGGACCAATCTACCTGGAACATCTGGGGGACGTGGTATCGTTCCACAAAACTTGGACCGTCGTCAACTACGTCGACCTCACTGAGATCAATTTGCAACGAGACGAACTATTCACCATCGCCGATAAGCTATCGACTGTATGCAATGCTACGCAAGGCACAACGAAATGTTTAGAGTCAATAACAATAGAAACTGTACGAAATAGACTGCTCCGAATCGGGGACCATAGAGTCCGGCTTATGAACATAATTAATTATACTCCACGTTTTAAGAGAGGAGTGTTTAATTTAATTGGCGACAGTAGCAAAATTCTGTTCGGCACCCTCGGAAACTCAGACGCTGAGTATTATAATACAGAAATCGATAGAATTCACGAAGACAACACCGAACTAAGTGCTCTAATCCGTAATCAAAACACGATTGTCAAAGCTGTAATCTCAACCCTTTCTGGCCCAATAGAAAGTTTGCGCAAAGAAACCGATCACCTACGTAAGGCAATGTACAGTATAGGTTACCAAACATCGAATAATACTCGCAATATAATCATCAGCACCCAAGTAGCACTTCTGGAAACCATCATCGATGAATATAGCGAAAATCTTAACAATGTACTCAATACCGTAAATGATGGAAAGCAAGGAATTGTACATCCACAAATTCTCAGCCCAACAGATCTAATTATAGCTCTCCGCACCATCCGAGAAAAGACGATTTCTAGTGATACACCCCCTGTACCGCTAGAAGAATCTGCTTTCGCTGCTATAATAGAAATTAGCGAAATAAGCGTCATGATTGTTAACAATCACTTTGCCTACGTTATCAAAGTTCCAGTGGTCGAATATAACGTATTGCATTCATACCGACTAATACCCATACTCCAACAAAAGTCATCCGGAAATTCCTTTTACTATTTGAATCCACCCGACACGATAATCATCATCAATAATATGAAAACCTTGTTTACACCTAGTAATGAAAACGATCTCGCTCGCTGTAAAACACTGGTTCCGAAATTACTTTGTAAAAGACAGAATCCCGATTACGCCATCAACAATCCCAATAGCTGCGAAGCCGTCATACTTCAAAGACCAACTGATATTTCCGCCTCACAGTGTCAGATATTATTAATTAATTTAGCGAAGTCCCTATGGATTCAATTAAAAAGTGGAAATTCTTGGATTGTAACCTCACCCACTCCCGAAATACTTCACATTGTCTGCGACGACCATAAAATCCGATAGACCACCCTACATGGAACCAACAGAATAACACTTTCAGGGACTTGCCTTGGACAGACTGACAATATTGTCATTAGACCCAGACTCGAAGAAAAAATTATACAGACAACAGACGTAATTGTAAACAAGACGATCAAGACTCCCAAACTCGATGACATCTTGAGTAACTACTCTATATCCCTGGACGACTTACAACTGACTACTTTAGAAAAGCCCAGGCATATTGACGCGACGCAACTGAAGTTCCTTGGACAAACATTAGACGACGTATCAGAAGAAGCTGCAAAAATTGGACGCCGTCGACGAAACAAATCATTATCCAAAACAGCTTACAACGGACTGAAATACCTTGGATATGCGTGCATCTGTATTGTAGCATTAGTGTTAGCCTTTAAGATAGGTCTATGTACGTGTTTAGGCAACCTGATAGTTACATTTTTGGCGTGTACCTTTTAACCCTGTGTCAATGCGTACAACAATTGTTTCCATACGAATACCACCGACCGCGTCAATTACGAAACTCATTATCCACCCGAATAACTTGTAGTCTTATCAAACCGAAACCGACCCTCCGATACTCGCTCGACTATACGGCATACCAATAGACATAACCTTCATTACCCTAAGGCGTAGAAAATCCAATTACCGCTCTATGGATTTTCTAAAATAAGGGGGGAGGTGTAACGAAACCCTTTCCAGCCCGTATCTTTTTCCTTCTCGCAGACTCTCTGTACCCCTAGACGGCACCCCCGCGCTATAAATTATCGTTTCCTGGACTGCACTCCGACCCGATGCTTTGTACTCCGTCCCCGACTTTCCCAGGACACAGGTATCATCGACTGCATTCCAATCCCTCTTCACACACCTTACGTGACTAGTCCCCAAATTCCTCCTCTACGGCCCTTTTTATCGCTTCTGTTCCCACGGACCCGCCTAGTCACTGCAGCTGCTTTTCCTAGAATCCAGGATCACACGTGTGAATAAATCTTCCTGACGATTCGATTAAAGTGTGAACCGCGTCCTCGCATCCAAAAACCGCGCTTCGAAGCCAAGCTGGCCACCGACCTCCGTAACTAATAAAAATCCATTTTCCGACATAACAATATATATATATATATATATGATACTTTGAGGGGAAATAAACATTTTCATTTGGTTGGGCAGTGTAGTGCTCTCAGGCACTGTTTTCTTTTTACGCGGAAAAAGAAAGAATGGAAGATTCAATCAGTTGTATAAAACGGTTATAAAATGCATTCCTATTTGTTACAAAACTTTCAAAAAGAGGTCTCACGATCGCTCTTTTCCGTAGCTATCCCTAGCAATTTTGGCAACTGCAAAGTCAACCGAAAATATCAACGGTTGAATTTGGACAGCTTTACAACTATAAAGTCGACCGTAAAAAAAATCCTAATGGTTGATTCAACGGTTGTTTAACGGCGGCCATTTTGTTTTCGGTGCATGGTGTCTCACTCCGTCGCACAATCTGCTGCGGATATTCTCTCCCCCCCCCTGTTTGATTAATCAATTCGCCGCAAATCATGAATTTAATTATCAAGACAGTATAATTTGATTAATCATTAAATATATTGCGTCGAGTCAACCATCCAATCAACCGTCGAGTCAACCATTCAATCAACCGCCGAGTCAACCATCCACAGAAAACGCAGGATGGTCGATTTTCAAAGATGAACAGTTGAGAAGCTGTCCTAATTCAACCGTTGAACTTTTACGTTGACTCAACTGTCTTTTACAACCGGTTGACCAAAATGACAGGGATGCTCTATAAATTTAATAGCTCAATCATCATACCCTAGGGGCAGCAGTGCAATCTCTAGGTTATTGAAAAAAATCTCATTTTTGCGTCGCAGCATATTCAAGAATAAAATAAACATATAAAAACCAAAAGTATCTACGTGTATCAAGGAATTTTAAATATTTCATAATCTCAAATTTAGCACTAATTTTTTTCATTTCATCTTGAGGATATATTTTAATCTACATTTCATGCGTTAAGGTTGTTATGGGATCTAGCCGTCGGGGGTGAAGTACGAGGGGAGCGTCTTATGCTTATACATGGGGCCGATTGACTGTCACCCACTGTTGGCTATAAAATACCCGTCATATTAAACGTACGTTTTCGAACATGTTTTACCCCAATTTATAAATATACGCATTTTTTAATATCCAATGATGATATCCAATGATGATACATGAAATGTTTTCATTACTTTGTATAATTATTTTCTATAATTTTCCTCGTTTAATTAACGCGAGATGACTCGGCAACGTCGTAAATCGTGATACATGCTAATGCTCAGGTTGGCAGAAGTCTCGTGAAGTTACAGACATACGCACGCCGTTCATAACCTCAAAATCGACCCGAGGCGCTGTCGACAATAAATATTGGTCGCAGTAAAAAATGATTTTGCTGGAAAGGGAAAGTGTGTACTGATGCTGTCTTTAATCTGAAATAAATTTAAAAACTTCAATCTATTTCCGATATTCTAAAGAATTCTTTCATGATTGTAAAAAATGCCACTGTATTTTGCCTTTTCGTAGAAATTTCTAGAAACTTATCATTTCTTTACATAGATATTTAATTAATATTAAGTAATTCTTACTAATTAAGAAAATAACGACAAAGAATATATCTCGTTAACTATCCTGACCAAGGAGTTTGAGGTCCCCGGGCATATAATTACCGAATGTGTATAAGGTAAGCAGCATGTGTGTCGTTTACAACGATGCCATGTTTGCACAGCCTGATATTTTGAGTGCTTGATTTTCGCACAAATTCGCGATTGAAGACATTCATAATTTTATAACGGCGCTGTGAATCCTCATTTTCACGGTGCCAAGGGTTACTCCGATAATTAGTCGAACCGTACCTATTTTCTCAGCTCCGTGGTAGCAGTTTTTTAAAGGGATGTAAATAATGTACTGAAATGATTTTTTCTAGAAAATGGTATTGTGGGTCGTACCCAAACTGCACAGGATGATCAGCAAAGAGGTTATATACTTCCACGCAAGATTTTAGCTCCGTGGTAGCATATTGACCTGGTCCTCCAATGACCTTAGGCGTCCGCCATTTTGAGAAAAAGTTCATAATTTCGATACCAGCTGGCAATTTGGAACTTGTCAATATCTCATTTTGCTTAACCCCAATCAGTAACAAGCTAGAACTAGCCTTCATAGAAATAAAATAAGCTTATACAACGGTTACTAGTCTATATATGTCGAGTAAAGGTATAGTCCATTTTGCAGTACAACTGCTTTCCAGAGCCTCGCTCAAGAAACATTTGCGAAGATCATTTTTTTCCATTTTCCAGTTCTCTCGAGCTGAAGCGTCGAAAAATTTGTAGTCCCAGCTGGACTATACCCTAAGTTACGACGATATATCACCCACACCGATCGAGTACGTTCCACTGTATGTATGTATGGTGTATCGCATTAGTCAACATCACGCGCAATACATTAGATTGACAGAAATTCCGTTGTCCTATTTCTTTCGGGAACCCTTGATACTTCGGGAAAAAGTACACCATTCTTTTCATTTTTAGTGAAGCGTGCCATAAACTGTTTTCTCTTTTTCCAAACGTCGGTTGTCGTGGTGACAATAGAAATTAGATGTTTTACTATCTTCCGTATAATTTTATATTACGCAATACATCTCTCGCAATTTGCTCACGAGTTCTCACAGGCTGTAAAAGTTTACGCCGCTTCCGAATTTTCCCTCTCGTTCTTTGATCTATATGACATAGCCGTTGAATTGCAGTCTTTTGGGTAACCGCGTGTAAGCTAATTGACGAGCGAAACAAAATGATTCCCAAAGTAACTTCAATAAACCTTTTGAATTACTTACAGAAGAACAATAATTAAAAATATTGTCCCATCTGCACTTTGGAAATCTTTTCGATGTGGTGTCAAGCGATCAAATTTGACACATTGATCATGTATATATCAGTGTTGAGCATGTAACTACATAACATGATAATCTTACATGTTTGGCTGATAAGTATTCGAATAATGATTATGGTGAATGATCGATCCAACGTCTGCTAGAAGCATTTTGGACGCACCATAAATTCATATAAAACTGATTATTAAATTTTCTAAAATATCGAATGATTATACTGACATTGGTGTGCAACGTCGGTTGTAGTTTTTCGCAACCTGAATGGCATATTACCAGCATGAAGGTACCTCTTTTGACCATTTTTTTCTACTTATCTACGCCGATATGAAGGAGCATCCACGCTTGATAAATGTATGTCAGTATTCAAGTAAATCAGTTTCACCATTTAAAAATAATTATCAAAACACGCCATCGGCCTTCTCTTTTATGGCTCGAGGACAAAGATTGCCCATCTAAATTGTACAAATTTGACATCAAGTGTTTTGGAACAACTATAAAAACACTTTTCCATCACATTTCCATGCACATTATTACAATTTCCGTACACGTCAGGTAATTTCGCGTGTGGCTATTTTATATTAATGGAATCTTCAAAGTCTACAGATACATGCATCAAACTGATCCAAAACATAAGATAAGCGCAAACCCCATCAATCTTTAGGTGTTGTTGATTCTCCCGCAAATGATTAGAAATACCAAAATGATTGCCATGCTGGGAAAGCAGTTCAAGGCGAGTTTGTTTGGGTGCGCTAGTACGGTGAATGCGCGCTCTTTTCGTGTTCAGAAACCTCCCGCGATCACAGCTTCGCACTAGGAAAAAAGTCACACAATAATGTGGCAGTGATTACCGCAATGGAAGAGGCATCGACGTTCCTCTCATTTAGAAGACTCGTTTGAACAAAATTCCCCATTCTCACCATACAATCAATATTTTGACGTTCACATTTCTAAAGTTCTTCATTTATACGAAACTCATAGAAAATTGTAAAAAAGTGCTGACATTAGTAATGTGCCAATTTTATAAAACATTTAGCATCGATAACGATCAAGTATCCTTGCTATACATTTCCATATGCTGTATTATTATTTTTCTATTTAGGTTTCCTAAAAGTTCAAAGTGATACTTGGTTTCTAAATGGGTAATTGCTCAACACTGCGACGCTTGAATATATCTTTCAAAAATCGATCGATTTCCATCGACGGTAAATTATTTTCACTTTACAATATGTCAAAACTGCACAGAAAATCAAAATTATCCAGTGTTATAGAAATGTGTAAAGTTGTAGCAAACGCCGATCGCCATTAAAAAGCTTTATGCAATATTTTCTGTGCCGCTCGTATGAGGGGTGTCAATGTATGTAATTCGGCACAATTCTGTAAAAATGGATGAATCAATAGTTCCTCAGCTGTGGCTCTTTCGTCGACTTGAACGGCCAGACAATGTTCCAAGAAGTTTTGAAAATTCGCGCTTAGTCTTTCCCAGCGTGGTATAGACGGTTTGCCAATTGCCGCTATGAGATAGAGGGCTCTGAGGGGTGTTTCCTTGAGGTACGGAGGTTCACCTTCGATCATCTCTATCGCCATAATTCCAAGTGACCATATATCGACCTTTTTTCCATAGCGTTTTCTTGTAACTACTTCCGGTGCCATCCAATACGGCGTACCAACCATGGTTTGTCGCTTTTCGTCGCCGTCGATGTTTGCACAGAAACCAAAATCCGTTACCTTAACAGCTCCGTTCATACCCAAAAGAACATTGTCGCTCTTGACGTCACGATGAATTATACCTTTGCTGTGAAGAAAACTTATAGCCTTGAGGACTTCCCGACAAACAGCGGCTATCTGTGCTTCCTTCATCACCGTTTCGGTAACAACGTCCGTCAACGGTCCACCTTCCAGTAGTTCCATAACCACCCAGAGATGCTCGTCGATGAGATAACCATCGAGGAAATTAACAAGATTCGGGTGACGAAACTCCTTTAGCACCTTTATCTCAGTTAATATCAACTCCTTTTTAGGTTGTTTGGCCATATCGATGTCCTTGATAGCAACCTTTAGATTGTTCGTCGAGTCGGTTGCTATAAAAACAGTGCCAGACGCTCCGGCGCCTACTTCTTTGCTGCGAAGGAACCGTTCGTTTGGGTCTCCATGCTGGCATATCCTTGCCAGCTCTTGGAAAACCTCTTCGTCGCTCAATCCTCCTATATTGGTTTCCATTTTTTTTCTCAACACAGGACTTTCCTCAGCCTCGACTGATTCGTTCTCTTTGAGAGGTTCCTCTTGGGGTGATCCTTCGATGACGAATCGACAAGCGTCCAGATCTTCGAGTACTTGGGTCAGGCTTTTTTCTACTCGCTCCGTGTATCTTTGCGGAGTAGGCTTGACAGGCTTGCCCATTTTTGGAGGTAGTCGGGGTAATTCTTGCGTCGGACTGTCCGTCGAAGCGGCTGATACGTATCCGTCGCTGCCTCTCGATCCATAATTCTTCTTAACAAGTATCTTATCGATTTCTTCCGACTCTTCCTCTATTAGATCCTCTGTTACAAAGGGTTTGAAAACTTCCTCGCGTGGCTTCTGTTTTATAGAATAATTGTAAAATTTAATAGCCTGAAGGGCAGCGCGCGGATGCGAATCTTGCTCCGATTTGGTTATTTGAGTGTTCAGCAAGCGTATCCAAGGATCCGGAAGACCCTCCAGTTCTCCAGTCACTTGATTTTTGCTAACGTGAAACTCGTGAGACACATTCGTCGGCGGTCCTATCTCACCCACGTGATCGGAACTTGCTTTATTTTTCTTCGAGAAGAACTTTGATATACTCAGACTCATATTTGCGCGTGGTTTGCGCCAGCCCGTGTCTGCTCTTTTCTTCTTTTATTTGTCCACCGAGTTGACGCGTTGACGACCCTAAGCACGACCAAAAATTTTCGATCAAAATAAACGAGCAAGCGTTACTGACCTACGCATATTTCCAAGGCTTTCGATATCGATAACCCTCAACCGCTCAATTACCAATACCTTTTCGGTTAATAATTCGCTCTCTCGTTAACAGCCATTCTTCTCTTGTCCTTTTATGCCTCAAAGTAAAAGCTTTGAAAGGCTACACAGACACGCGTCAGGGGGGTTAAAATATCACAATAAGAGACGTACGCACATAAACGTGACACTGATTACACTTGCTTGCCGAACTTGAATTCGTTTCACGCCCATGTGCTATTTATCAACACGCACGCGCGGACGAACGCTCGCGTACTTTCGTATGTGCAGATCTCTATCTTCGTGTGCGTATAGCGTGCATGCGTGTGCTCTTTGGTGCGTGTGAAATGACACGATATTTTCAGACTATCCGTCGAGTAAAATAACCCCTACTTATTAGAAACCGAACAAAGGTTATTTCTTCGCGGATCATACAACAAGCGTGATCTATCGACGAGTGGTCTGCTAATATGTTACTTACTGTTATTTTCGACAATTACAGTTTTTTTATAACATTACATTTCGGGCGAAAAACGAACCGGTCCATGGAGGCAAAGAACATTACATGGAAATACGGGTCTGGAAACGATGGCGAATTTCGGTGGTGGGGTAGTACCCTTGTTGACCGAGCTTTTTATTCGCCTCAACGCCACTGCGCGTCGCTGCTATCGATCGGTACATAACCTGATTATGGTGTAGGACATAACCTGAGTACCACAGCGAAACCGATTTACATATTTGCTCGGGGTTTTCTTCTATACTTTCTTTATTACTTAGTAATTTGTGTACATCGGAAATAAATTTAGGAAAAAAAAATACGCCGATTAGGGTATTGAACACAAAATACTGTAAGTGTAAGCTCAGAACGAATTCACTTGGCAAAATCACCTCTCTGTCCGCATTGAACGGAATGTCATTCATTTTTATCAGAGTCACTTAAATTTTGCAAGTGTTCAGGTTACATTTTAACCTAAAACCGATGAAGCGTTGATTAGTTATCCTTCATCCTGAGAACATGTACTTGTATTTTTTTCGTGAATAAATTAAATATTGTTTACGAAACATGGAATCAACACGAGTAATGAGGTTAGGGTTATGCGGTATATGGTAGAACGAGAGACAGAATGCTACTCTGTATTGTGTTTTATCTTCGTGGCACAGCATACCTACCCATCGTCACGCACCTCGCGGCCGTGATCTGCATGAAAAGCCCGACCATTAAGCGGACGTACCCCCACCACCGTCGTTTCCAGACCTGTATGTGAAACCGTGGTTGTTAATATTTGGCAGAAAAAATGTTGTTAGTATTTCCACCGGTGGACGGTGCGGCGATGTAAAGGTGTGCCACACGCAGCCCCCTAACACTGGCACCACGTCAAAGTTAGCCCCCCGCCACTTTGACTAATCGAACTTATTTTTTACGAATCGTTTGGTGGTCGGTTGGTAGCGTTTGGTAAACCACTCAAATCGGTTGGTAGGTCTCCGTTTTTCGAAAAATCGATAATCAAAAATTGCGCAGTGAGTTACCCCCCCCCCCCCCTCCTCCGCCCCCCACTTTGACTAATCGAACTTTTTTATTTACGAATCGTTTGGTGGTCGTTTGGTAGCGTTAAGTAAACCGTTCAACCCGTTGGGTACTTCTCCGTTTTTCGAAACATCGATAATCAAAAATTGGGCAGTAAGTTGGCCCCCCCACTTTGACTAAAAGAACTTTTTTTTTACGAATCGTTTGGTGGTCGATTGGTAGCGTTTAGTAGACCATTCGAATCGTGTGGTAGTTTTCCGTTCGTTCGGAAAATCAAAAAGAAAATTTCGATGAATAAGATGGGACGATGAGCAGTGGAAAAAGACTTGACAACCAACGCCATCTATCGCAAAAATGTCGTATATTATTGCGACCAATCGCAGACTTCCGTTTCGGATACGCGTAATTTCTTTCGGTTCGGTCGGAGTTTATTAACAAATTTAATTATGAAAATGTCACATCGTTCTACCCCTGCGGCTTCTGGCGACCAATCACAGCTCTCTATTCCTGATACACACGTATTTTGTGTTATCGTATTTGAATGATCGACTACCAAACGTCCCGAATAGAATACCAAACGCTGCCGGATGTTTTTATATCGATCGCGGCCCATTAGAACGTAATCAGACAAGAAATAACGAGTGAATCTACGCTAATAAATGATTCTGCCAGTGCGGCTTCTGGCGACCAATCCCAGCGCTCCATTCCCGATTCGCTGTATTTTGCGTTATGGTTATTGATTGATCGACTACCAAACGTTCTGAATAGAATATCAAACACTATTAGATGTTTTTCTATCGATTAAGTCCCATCACAATGAATTAGCCACGAAATAATGGGTGAATTTTTGTTAGAAATTCCTTTTTCCGCTGCGGCTTCTGGCAACCAATCACAGCTCGCCGTTCACGATACACACGTATTTCTCGTTGGTGCAATCTAGTGATCGACCACCAATCGTTCTAAATTGAATACCAAACGCTTCCGGGAGTTTTTCTATAAATCAAGACTCATTGTAGGGAAATCAGACAAGAGATAGCGAGTGCATCCGTGTTTTACAATTTTGCTCTGTGGTTGGACGTTCAGTGACCAATCGCAGTCCTCTAATCAAGATGCCGGATATCCGTTCTTGGTTCGGTTATGACTTTGGATCCTGATCTGTCATACCTGAGGCTTAAATTTTTTTTTCATTCGTGACCTCATTTACAAATAATTATTTAATTAAAGTGTGCGAAAACTTATTACTAATAAAGAATCAAATCAAAGGAACTCAACAGGAAGTCACAGAAAAGAGATGACCCAACGATGGGCCGCCCGGATACTACTATAAACTTAGCCGAACAACTTTAACTTTTCAAGGTTTTTTCATTCCTAATCGTTTGGTGGTCGTTTGGTGGTGATTGGTAGCCTAATAAGAAGGTTTGGTGGTCGACCGTTTCGTTATAATTAAATGGAACTTTTTTCCGTAAAGATGGCCGGATCTTTTTTATTTATCGCGCAATCCATAAAATGCCACGCCGAAACGATGCAGAATCGTTTGGTGGTCACAAATATGCAAATCCCAGCGTTTGGTAGTCAATTCATTAGTTATCCCGGTTGAAAAACAATCTACGTCTAGGCGCATACGATGGAGAGCCGTAATTGGTGATTTATAGATCCAACGGAATACGGCGCAGTGATATTTCAATTTATTTATGTTTTACTTCGCCGATCTCGTTCCAACAAGTCCCAAACGGAAGATAATCGTTTCGTAGTGATTGGTAGCTAATTAAAACGTTTAATACTTAATTCCTTAATTACGCCGATCAAAAAATCATCCACGGTTAGATCCAGGCGATTGAAGACTGTAGTTGGCTGCTGCTGGATCCAACAGAATACGGAGCAGTGATACATCAAGGTCTTTATCTTTTTTCACCGACCTCGTTCCAATAAGTCTCATACGGAAGACAATCGTTTGGTAGTGATCGATAGATTAATTAAAACATTTGGTAGTTAATTCCTCGATTACGACGATCAAAAAATCATCTATGTTTGGACGAAGGGATAGAGGGCTGTAGTTGGCTGTTGAAGGATCTAACGGAATACGGAGCGGTGATATTTCAATTTCTTCATGTCTTTCTTCACCGATCTCGTTCCAACAAGTCTCATACGGAAGATAATCGTTTGATAGTGATTGGTAGCTTGATTAAAACGTTTGGTAGTTAATTCCTTAATTATGCCAATTGCAAAATCATCTATGTTTAGATGAAGGGATGGAGGGCTGTAGTTGGCTGTTGATGGATCCAACGGAATACGGAGCAGTGATATAAGTATTTCTTTGTGTTTTTTTCACCGATCTCGTTCCAATAAGTCTCGTATGCAAGAGAATCGTTTGGTAGTAATTGGTAACTTAATTGAAACGTTTAGTAGTTAATTCCATGATTACGCCAATCCTAAAACCATCTATGTTTGGACGAAGGGATAGAGGACTGTAGTTGGCTGTTGAAGGATCTAACGGAATACGGAGCGGTGATATTTCAATTTCTTTATGTTTTTCTTCACCGATCTCGTTCCAATAAGTCTCGTACGGAAGATAATCGTTTGGTAGTGATTGGTAGCTTGATTAAAACGTTTGTTAGATCATTCCTCAATTACGCTGATCGAAAAACCATCTACGGTTAGACGCAAGCGATAGAGGGCTGTAGTTGGCTGCTGAAGGATCTAACGGAAGACGGAGCAGTGATATTTCAATTTATTTATGTTTTTCTCCACCGATCTTGTTCTAATAAGTCTCATACAGAAGATAATCGTTTGGTAGTAATTGGTAGCTTAATTAAAACGTTTGGTAGTTAATTCCTCAAATACGCCGATCAAAAAATCATCTACCCTAAGACGCAGGCCATAGCGGGCTGTGATTTCACTATGTTTTTCGTCACCGATCTCATTTCAATAAGTCTCATACGGAAGATAATCGTTTGGAAGTGATTGGTAGCTAAATTGAAATCTTTGGTAGTTAATTCCTCCATTATGCCGATCGAATAACCATCTACCCTTAGACGTAAGCGATAGAGGGCTGTAGTTGGCTGCTGATGGATCCACCGGAATACGGAGCAGTTATATATCAATTTCTTTATGGTTTTCTTCACTGATCTCGTTCTAATAAGTCTCAAACGAAAGATAGTCGATTGGTAGCTTAATTACAACATTTGGTAGTTAATTCCTTAATTACGCCAATCGAAAAATCATCGAACCTTAGACACAGGCGATAGAGGACTGTAGTTGGCTGCTGAAGGATCTAACGGAATACGGAGCCGTGGTATTTTAACATCTTTATGTTTTTCTTCACCGACCTCGTTCTAATAAGCCTCATGCGGACGATAATCATTTGGTTGTGATTGGTATCTTAATTAAAACGTATGGTACTTAATTCCTCAATGACGCCGATCAAAAAACTATCTATGGTTAGACGCAGGCAATGAGAGCTGTAGTTGACTGCTGAAGGATCCAACGAAATACGGAGCAGTGATATTTCAATTTCTTTATGCTTTTCTTCACTGATCTAGTTCAAATAAGTCCCAAACGGAAGATAATCCGTCTGTAGTGATTGGTAGCTTCATAAAGAGGTTTGGTAGTTAATTCCTTAATTAAGCTGATCGAAAAACCATCTACGGTTAGACACAGGTATTAGAGGGCTGTAGTTGGCTGCTGATGGATCCAACGGAATATGGCGCAGTGGTATTTCAATTTCTTTGTGTTTTTTTATCATCGATCTCGTTCCAATAAGTCGGAAATGGAAGATAATCGTTTGGTGGTGATTGATAGGCATATTGGTCCGTGATGGATCCAACGGAATTAAGAACAGTGCCATTCCGGGTTTTTATGTTCTATTCACCAATTTCATTATTCCGCACACGCGACGCATCGGACAATATTTCGATTTGTTTAAAATGATTGATTCATCAATTTTCTTCTAGTACGTCGCAATCTGAATATCATCTTGTGGGTAGTACATGCGATAAAAATGCATCATAACGCCGCAGAACGGCGTGGTACGATAGCAACGTTGTTCCCGTGATATTATATAAATCAAACAGAAGCCGGTGCGTTGGTCTAGTGCTTAGCGTGCTGGCCAGCGGATCGTGAGGTCCCGGGTTCGAATGCCAGCCGCGTCACTTTCGTCGTGAAATGTTTTTCTTCGACATTTCTCGGCGAAAGACGACTAGTTCCCTGACTGCGAGGCGAACTTGGGACCAGCTGTATCGGTTTAGCTTTTCCGCAGTTTCCCTATGCCCATGGCAGATATGTCACGGTGAATACGATACAGAGGGAGAAGACGGCTGCGGCCGCAAAGTGAGGCGGGGGGGGGGGGGGGTGGAATGGAGCTAGGGGGCAGTTGTGGAGAGGATATACGGGTAGTGGCAGAGGAGCGATGTGGAATCGGAGGTAGAACGACGTTGAGGCGGATTGTGGGGCTCGCAAAAAGGGGAAGACCCTGTACGGCTGGAAAAAGCCAATAAAACACATATATTAATCAAACAGCCAAATAAGTCAAACCTGATCCAAAGTTTAAACTATGATCGGGAGTTGCGTGCTAAGCAAAAAGTTTAATTATGTTTAAAGTTTGGAAGGGGGAAGAAACCCGGTTCCTTCCGCCCTCTTTGCCGTTAAGTTCACTATCTCATTCTTCTCGCGTACTCAACGTTTACAGCAGCGGTGAAGAGAAAAATCACATACCCTCGCGCTCCACCAGCGCCATTCCGTAACTCCGTAGCGACTGTTTTTATTATCGTTAGCTAGCGACAGCCAATTGCATGCACGATCACGGAAGAAAAGGAGCCTCTTATTGTCTGTCGCTTGCTAACTTATTCGACTTATTGGAACGAGATCGGTGAAAAGAAGACAAAGAAATCTAAATATCACCACTTCGTATTCCGTTGGAGCCATCAGCAGCCAACTACAGCCCTATATAGCCTGCGCCCAAGCGTGGATGGTTTTTCGATCGGCGTAATGACGGAATTAACTACCAAACGTTCTAATTAAGCTACCAATCGCTACCAAACGATTATCTTCCGTTTGAAACACATTAGAACGAAATCAGTGAATCAAAACATAGAGAAATATCACTACTCCGTATCCCGTTTGATCCATTAGCAGCCAACTACAGCCCTCTATCACGTCTTCTAAACATAGATGGTTTTTCGATTAGCATAATTATGGAATTAACTACTAAACGTTTTAATATACGTACCAATCACTATCGAATGATTATCTTCCGTGTGAGACTTATTAGAACGAGATCGATGAAGAAAAACATAAAGAAATATCACTGCTCCGTATTCCGTTTGATCCATCGGCAGCCAACTACAGCCCTCTATCACCTCTTCTAAACATAGATGGTTTTTCGATTAGCATAAGTATGGAGTTAACTACTAAACGTTTTAATATAGCTACCAATCACTATCAAATGATTATCTTCCGTGTGAGACTTCTTAGAACGAAATCGGTGAAGAAAAACATGAAGAAATTGAAATATCACTGCGCCGTATTAGGTTGGATCCTTCAGCAGCCAGCTACAGCCCTCTATCCTCTTCGTCTAAGGGTAGATGACTTTATGATCGTCGTAATCGAGGAATTAACTACCAAATGTTTTAATTAAGCTACCAATCACTACCTAACGATTATCTTCCGTATGAGACTTATTGGAACGAGGTCGGTAAAAAAACATAAAACCCTTGATATATCACTGCTCCGTATTCCGTTGGATCCTTCAGCAGCCAGCTACAGCCCTCTATCGTCTTCGTCTAAGGGTAGATGACTTTATGATCGTCGTAATCGAGGAATTAACTACCAAACGTTTTAATTAAGCTACCAATCAGTACCAAGCGATTATCTTCCGTATGAGACTCATTGGAACATCAGTGAAAAAAAAAACAAAAAAATTCTTATATCACTGCTCCGTATGCCGTTGGATCCATTTATTACCAAACGATTATCTTCCGTTTGAGACTTATTCGAACGAGATCGGCGAAGAAAAACATAAATAAATTGAAATATCACTGCGCCGTGTTCCGTTAGATCTATAAATCACTAATTAACTACCAAACGCTGGGATTTGCATATTTGTGACCACCAAACGATTCTGCATCGATTCGGCGTGGCATTTTATGGATTGCGTGATAAATAAAAACAGGTCCGGCCAACTTTACGGAAAAAAGTCTCATTTAATTATAACGAAACTGGCGACCACCAAACCTTCTTATTAGGCTACCAATCACCACATAAGGACCACCAAACGATTAGGAATGAAAAAACATTGAGAAGTTAAAGCTATCCGGCGAAGTTTCTGGTGGTATCCAGGCGGCCCATCGTTGGGTCATCTCTCTTCTGTGACCTCCTGTTGAGTTCCTTTGATTTGATTCTGTATTAGTAATAAGTTTTCGCACACTTCAATTAAATAATTATTTCCAAATGAGGTCACGAATGAAAAAAACTTTACGCCTCGGCTATAGGTTTGTTCGCGCTAGCTGCACTCTACACTCTGCAGTGTAAATGCAACTAGGGCAGTGTCTAGGGAGTGCAGTTTATTTCCTCGCGGGTACCGCTAGTGGATTGGGAGACCTAAAAAAAGACCAAAAATTGGTCAAAATGACCCTATTTTGGTCACGGTCATTTTCTGCCCTTTTTTAACCGAAAAAAGTGACTGAACAGTGACCGAAAACTGTTTTTTTAGGTTAGTGACTTGAACGTTATTTTTCGGTTTTTGGTCACTGAAATAAAAGTTAGGTTAGTCACTTGACCGGTTTTTTTTTCGGTTTTCGGTCACTGAAATAAAAATTAGGTTAGTCACTTGACCGTTCTTTTCGGTTTTCGATCACTGTAATAAAAGTGAGGTTAGTCACTTGACACTTGAGGTGTTTCATCCGATTTCCCATCTGTAAATGAGAAAGGAAATAATTATTATATGTTGACAAGAATGAAAAGAAATATACATTCTTTTCTTGCAATTATTGCTATTTCGTGTAGCACGTTACGTATGTATGTATGCCACATATGTTTTCCACGCTGCTGCTGCTGCTTTGTAAACAAAATGGAATTAAAATATTGTAAAGAAAAAAGTACGAGCATGTGCACTGCATTATACATATACGTTATAATATCCTATGCACTGAGTATTCACTTCATATAAATAATAGATAAGCGTATTCCACGTGGTGTACTCTCGGTTCTCGGCAATCCTCGCCTCCCTGCCGAGAAGTCCTCGATAGAGTTGATGGTCGCTCAACGTACACGCACACGCACCACGTCTCTTCATGCGCAGCCATATTGAACGCTGCCTGACGCAGCAACGCGATGCTGAGCGACACATTTGACGAGTTCTTATCAATATCGACGTTTATATGTCGTGTGCGCTGGTATAAGGGTTGTGGTCCCAGAATCAACGATTAAAACTCGTAGTTAAACGGACGTTGGGGCGCGAGGGCTATCCGGTTGTGAGCGACAGAGAGATAGAGGGTCTATACGGTGAATGATCTCAAATAATGAACAATTCGAGCGTAGCAGGTTATATTTCTAAATGGGCTACCATTTACCTTGTTACAAAAAAATAACAATGCCGTGTTTATGTTACAGTTGCATGCCGGAAACTCCAACATTGCCGTCGTCTAAATCATCAGGAGAGGCTAACGGCAGCGAAAGTACGCGAGTGGTTATCCATCGAATTAAAGAGCGAAAGATCCCGATCAAAGGTGCTAAGAACAAAGGATAGAGGCCAAAAAGAGACAAGAAGAAAAAATAAGTTCCGAGATGGAAACCGACTCCGACGAAGAGGAGGAGGAGGAAGAGGATGAGTATTAAATGGATACAAAAGTGTTATTGTTGTTTGGTTTATTTCAAGATATTAAAAAAAACGTTTAAATTCACTGATGTTTTTGTGTACGAGTTTCTATTATTATATTTTCAATAGCGTTCCAGAAGGACCCTCTCTCTGCCCCATGCACTTCGGTTCGCCTTCGATCACTACTACGGTCAGTGACTGAAACCCCCCAGTGACCGAAGACCGGTCAAGTGACTAACCTTACTTTTATTATAGTGACCGAAAACCGAAAAAAAACCGGTCAAGTGACTAACCTCAAAAAAACGTTGTTCGGTCACTGCTCGGTCACTTTTTCCGGTTCAAAAAGGGCAGAAAATGACCGTGACCGATGACAAAGGTTTTTTTCGGTCTCCCACCCCGCTAGGGTAAGCAACTCTAGC
Organism: Ophion slaviceki; assembly: GCA_944452715.1. NCBI lineage: Eukaryota > Metazoa > Arthropoda > Insecta > Hymenoptera > Ichneumonidae > Ophion > Ophion slaviceki. The sequence continues at coordinate 35,681,489 of OX101792.1, read as the reverse complement.
GCGAACGCGATAGTGTGCAGGAAACATGGCGGCGACCTAGGGGACCACACCTTAACCTCAAACAACACATGAGATTACGGAGTTTCATCTAACTGTTAAAGAGATATACCGTGTAACCTCAAGTTTGTTGATCTCGTAAACTGATTACAATGGACGGTGTTATTGAAATTATCAACTTGTACTTGTAATTGCGCTCAAAATGGATGTATTGATACCAGTTTTACATAGAATGGAGTGTCAGTGATACGATTGTAGAAATCCAAAACCTTCACAAATGCACACGTTGTTGTCAGCATCAACGACTAAGCCGCCTTCTGAATCTCGGAACAGCACCGCTTACTTCATTTTTTGTTCCTGTTCCATGTTAGCTTCTGTTTGCGTTAATAGTAGATTGGAACGTATTGTGATACTGCGAATTCATAATAAACACTTGTCATTATATCTTGTCAATTTTTTTATCACCTTGATGAATAGAAATTGATAATTATAATACTTTGTTATTTTGAACCTTTATTATTGATTGTTTTTCATAATAAATGAGAATTTGTTTGTGATTACGTTATACATTTTAGGTCATGTCAATTTTTTTATCACCCTGATCGATAGAGATTGATAATTATAATAGTTTGTTATTTTGAACCATTATTATTGATTGTTTTTCGTAATAAATGAGAATTTGTTTGTGATTACCTTAAATATTTTAGGTTATGTCGTACTCACCTCTGTATACACTCACTGACAGTTTCGCTGGTTATGGGGTTATTCTAGTAAAATCACTATTACACTTTTCGTGTACTTTTACACCTCGTCAAGATCGAGTGTAGAAAGTCTAGGGTTAGTGGCACGAAAGTGTAGCTACACTCGTAACGCGAACAGCGGCGCGTGACGTCATTTCCGTTAAAACGAACGCGAAAGTGTACACTCCCTAAAAAAGTGTAGAAAGTGTAGCTAGCGCGAACAAACCTTATGACAGATCAAGATCCAAAGTCACAACCGAACCAAGAACGGATATCCGGCATCTTGGTTAGAGGACTGCGATTGGGCACTGAAGGTCCAACCACAGAGCAAAATTGTAAAACACTGATGCACTCGCTATCTCTTGTCTGATTTCCCTTCAATAAGTCTTGATTTATAAAAAAAAACTCCCGGAACCGTTTGGTATTCAATTTAAAACGATTGGTAGTCGATCACTAGAATGCGCCAACGAGAAATACGTGTGTATCGTGAACGGCGAGCTGTGATTGGTCGCCAGAAGCCGCAGCGAAAAAAGAATTTCTAACAAAAATTCACCCATTATTTTGTGGCTAATTTCATTGTGATAAGACTTAATCGATAGAAAAACATCTAATAGCGTTTGATACTCTATTCAGAACGTTTGGTAGTCGATCGCTAAATTATGCCAACGCAACATACATGTGAATCCTCAGTGGACGGTTCTGATTGGTTGCCAGAAGCCGTAATCCTAGAACAGCTGATTAACGCAAATTCACCTGTTATTTTTTTACCAATTTTGTTCCAACTATATTTATCAAAATAAAAATATGCGGCAACGTTTGATATTCTATTCAGGGCGTTTGGTAGTTTATCATGAAATTAGGCTAATGAAAAATACATGTGGATCATGAATGGACAGCTATGATTGGTGACTAGAAGCCGCGGCGGAAAAATATCCTATTTTCGCAAATTCCCAGGTAATTTTTGGTTAATCTTGTTCTGATGAGACTTGATCGATAGAAAAGCATATTATAGTGTTTGGTATTTTATCCGGGGGGTTTGGTAGTCGATCACGAAATTATTCCAATGCATAATACTTGTGGGTCCTGAATGGAGGGTCGTGATTGGTTGCTACACGATTATTAAGGCCCGGTTCCACAACTCTCGGTAAACCGAGTTAACCAAAGTTTAAGGGCGACTGGACCAATCAGAACCACGCTGAGTGGGCTAAACTCCGGTTAAATCGGTTAACCGAGAGTTGTGGAACCGGGCCTAAACGATTCGTGAAGAAAATGGCCGCTTAGACATAGTGGAGGCGATTCCAAGTTATGGACCGATGTTTAAATCTCGATTTTTTTGAAAACGGGAAACTACCAAACGACGATATCAATGGGCTAATAAACGCTACCAAGCAACCACCAAATGATTCGTAAAAAAATGGCCGATTAGTCGAAGTTGGGGGTGGTGGGGGAATTATGGTCCGATACTAATCGGCAACCCCTCCACCACTTCGACTAATCGGCCGTTGTTTTACGAATCGTTTGCTGGTCGTTTGGTAGCGCATTGATTTGGTAGTTTTCCGTTTTTTTTTAATGAGATATAAAAATCGGTCCACAATTTGTACCCTCCCCCCTCACTTTGACTAATCAAGCTTTCATTCACGAATCGTTTAGTAGTCGTGCGTGCGTAAATAGGTTCTTTGTCAGCCGCGACTTGTGGCGACCAATCACAGCTCACCGTTCAGTTGATCATGGTGAGCCGCTATTGGTTGCCAGAAGCCGCAGCGGAAAAAGCAATTTCTTACAAAAATTCACCCATTATTTTGTGGCTAATTCATTGTGATGAGACTTTATTGATAGAAAAATAAATCATAGCGTTTGGGATTCTATTCAGGTCGTTTGGTAGTCGATCAATCATTGACGCCAACGCAAAATACAGCGAATCGGAAATGGAGCGCTGAGATTGGTCGCCAGAAGCCGCACTGGCAGAATTATTTATTAGCGTAGATTCACTCGTTATTTCTTGTCCGATTACGTTCTAATGGGCCGCGATCGATAGAAAAATATCCGGAAGCGTTTGGTATTCTATTCGAGACGTTTGGTAGTCGATCATTCAAATACGATAACACAAAATAATACGTGTATATCAGGAATAGAGAGCTGTGATTGGTCGCCAGAAGCCGCAGGGGCAGAACGATGTGACATTTGTATAGTTAGATTTGTTAATAAACTCCGACCGAACCGAAAGAAATTACGCGTGTCCGAAACGGAAAGCTGCGATTGGTCGCGATAATATACGACGTTTTTGCGATAGATGGGATTGATTATCGAGTCTTTTTCCGCTGCTCATCGTCCCATCTTATGGATCGAAATTTTCTTTTTGATTTTCCGAAAGAACGGGAAACTACCAAACGATTTGAATGGTTTACCAAACGCTACCAAACAGCCACCAAACGATCCGTAAAAAAAAAGTTCGATTAGTCAGAGTGGGGGGGCCAACTTAGCGCCCAATTTTTGATTATCGATTTTTCGACAAACGGAGCATTACCAAACGATTTAAATGGTTTACCAAACGCTACCAAATGACCACCAACGATTCGTAAAAAAAAAAGTTCGATTAGTCAAAGTGGGGGGCTAACTTTGGTGAGGTGACACTGGCCGCTTTTCCCATACGACGAACGATTCGCGTTTTGTAACCGTTTCTTAATTCTGCTAGCACCCTGTACGTGGCGCTGGCAGCGACGTGACTGCCTGAGATTTCCCCTTCTCCGGCGCTATACGTCATACCAGAGATTAGTGGGGAGATGCATAACGCGGCCCTTTTCGGTGTGCCTCGTAAATGGCGCTAAATCGCGGCGGCGAGTTCGGGAGTATGATTTCGTGATCATCGCCTCTGTCGAGGTTGCAGATTCCCTTGTAGCCGCGCGAGTCCGTGATCACCGCTCAAGTCGGTATCGCAGTCAGCGTGAACACGAATGGGTAGCTCGGTGGGGGAAAAGTCTCTGCCCCTCGCTCGCTCGACAGGCGAACGGAGCGAGGTCTTCCGTCCGATCGAGCTCGACATATATGTGTGGCCGTACTGCGGTTTGGAATATGCATTAAATGAATTTCAAAGTGAAAAATATGTATCGAGATCATTGTTTTCTCTCGGTTGCCCGTTTATGCGGAAAATGCGGGTTAAAAAAATTAACGACGAACCGCGTTGAAAAATAAAACGCCGAAACGACCGTGAAAGGTTCAAAAAGAAATCTTGAGCCTTTGCCGCGATCGTTTCGGCATTTTTTTTCAACAGTAAACATTATGGAAAAGGGTGTATCATAAATGTTTCTTTATCTGCAATGAGCGTCGTGGCTGAGTTGGTAGCGTGACGGATTACGATGCTGACGGTCCGGGTTCAATCCTCGGTGAATCAACTTTTTTATATTCAGAAAATTTCGAACTTACTCTCGCTTTAGCTATTTTCCCCTGTTCAGGCATTATTTATGATATTTAATTCGTATATGCTTAATAAAAAAAAACAAGACATTGCTACCGGGAATCGAACCCGCGTCGTCTACACACAGAGCCCGCATGCTCATATCTCAACCGCGAGGCTCTTGTGACTGCAAACCTGCCTTACGTATACAGTAGAATCTCGATTATCCGAACCAATTGGGACCGAGACTAGTTCGGACAATCAAAAGTTCGGATAATCGAAACGTGGGTTTGTTTGGGACGAGATCATCAACAATACCTTTTTACATTTAAAAAAATACATAAATATATATTAAAATTTGACATACATATTAACGTTGAAATATATATATATATATATATATATATATATATATATATATATATATATATATATATATATATATATATATATACATACACGGTGGCCGGAACATTGACGTCTAAAAATAAAATTTAGGTCCCTTGTATCGTGGGGTATCCGAATAACCCCCATGTATGTCGCGCGACTTTTCATAGTTTTCGAGTTATGAATTTTTTACTGCATTTTTGAGAATTTTCGCCCTGACCAATTGAAAAAAAATCTTTTAAAAAAGTAGAAGACTATCGAGATTTTTTTTTGCAACTGAATCTTTATGAGTAGTACTTTTATGCATAAAATAATTAGCGTCGTAACTGTGATGAAAGTTATGAAAATGTTGGTCTAAAGTGAAAAATTTACGTTCGGTAAATTATGACTTAAATTTTCAACTTTAAATTAAAAATTTAAACAGGTGACTTCATGGTTCCTAATTAGGCCCTAAGAAGGCGCCAGACTATCAGCTTTCATAATCATTAAAAAGAGTAGTACTTGATAGGGCTACTTTGGCTACAATTGACCTTCAATGACAGCGAGGTGGAAAATTCTTATAATTGGCCATCTGATTAAAAAAAAAATTTGCCCATTTTATCATTCCTAAGGCTATTTAGTTTGTTAACTAACCAAAAATGACTGCAGGGAAAGCTAAGATTGAAACATTTGGAGGTTTATTTTTTTAATTTAATTTAAGTTTAATGAATTTTGCGCGATCCGTTCTCATGGATCAGGTAAAAGCTCGTTTACGCGATCCGTTCTCGTTACAAGAACGGATGGCGCAAAATTCATTAAACTTGAATTGAACTAAAAAAAAAATAAACCTCTAAATGTTTAAATCTTAGCTTTCCTGCAGTCATTTTTGGTTAGTTAACAAACTAAATAACCTTAGGAATTATAAAATGGGCAATTTTTTTTTAATCAGATGGCCAATTTTAAGAATTTTCCACCTCGCTGTCTTTGAAGGTCAATTGTAGCCAAAGTACCCCTATTAAGCACTGCTTTTTTTTAATGATTATGAAAGCTGAGAGTCTGGCGCATTCTTGAGGCCTAATTAGGAACCATGAAGTCACGTGTTTAGATGTTTAATTTAAAGTTGAAAATTTAAGTCATAATTTACCGAACATAAATTTTTCACTTTAGACCAACATTTTAATAACTTTCATCACAGTTACGAAGCTGATTATTTTATGCATAAAAGTACTACTCATGAAGATGCAGTTGCAAAAAAATCTCGACAGTCTTCTACTTTTTTTAGATTTTTTTTTAATTGGTCAGGTCGAAAATTCTCGAAAATTCATAACTCGAAAACTATGAAAAGTCGCGGGACATACATGGGATATACATTCGGATACCCCAGGATACAAGGGACCTAAATTTTATTTTTCGACGTCAATGTTATGTCCACCCTGTATATTTATATATGTGTGTGTGTGCGTGCGTGCGCGCACGCAAGCACGCACACACCTTAAACACCTGAAAAAAGTCGAATGCCTTTTAAAACATTTTTTTAAATAAAATCGTCCATTTTTAATTGACGAACGGCTGCAACGCGTTTTTGAGCGTCTAAGTCTCGCAGCTGTTTGAGAAGGAGAAGTTGCGTTGGGTTGCTCATTGTTGCTCACGGCGGTGGCAGCGAGCAACCATGTATCTTTCCCGCCAACGTTCGGATAATTGAGCTTCCGGATAAACTAAGTCATCGTTCGGATAATTGAGGGTTCGGATGATCGAGGTTCGGATAATCGAGGTTCTACTGTACACACTTATCCAACCTTAAAAAAAATCGCTGCAGGACCAACTGCATATTGTTTTTATGACCCCAAAGTATTTTTGAAGCCAAAAGAAAACGATTTTTCCAAATTCCTAGAATGGTGTAATCTCTTAAAGAAAAGAAATTGATTTTTTGATCATTGTAAATGTATATCCCCTCTTAAAGACTTTAAAAGAATCTCGTACGTGTTAGCGAAAATCGGCAGAAAATTATGAAGCAACTCGTCCACTTCTTTGATGTTCGCTATTTCGGTGTTCGCTATTATGGACCATCGCTCGTTTGCCTATCTGAGATCAAAACTTTCGAAGTTTGTATCCTCGATATCTGGATTTTTGCTATAGATGGTATTACCAATATTAGATACTCACGTCTTTCTATTTCGGAGATGTGAATGTTCTAGATTGTTTAAATCTGTGTTTGTATGACTCAAACTCCAAACAAACCCAAACAAACTCAATAGGAAAAAGAAAAAGTTCCGGAAAAAAATAATATCAAGTTTTTTTTACGAAAATCTCATTTTTTTCATCTTTAAATTTTCTCCGAATATCTCCGCAGCCGTTCACTCAGGTAATAGGAAAAAAATAAATTTCCGAAAAAAATAATAATAATAAAAAGTTTTTAACGAAAATCTCATTTCTTTTCATCTTTAACTTTTCTCCGAATATCTCCGCAGCCGTTCACTCAGGTTATAGGAAAAGGAGAAATTTCCAGGAAAAAAATAAGAAATCAGAAAGCCAGGAACGCTGCCAACGGAACTATCTCATCGCTTGTAGAATATGTGCACTTTCTGGTACTTACAATTCGCGGCCGGATGGATGATTGGCTTGTTTTTGGGGATAATGCTTTATCGCTTGATGAAAGTATGAGAATTAATATAATGACGGGTATGAGTAAAGCGTAAACAATTTTATATAAGATAAATAAGTTGTAATTTAGATATATTATTATGTTTAAATTAACGTATAAACTAAAAAATAAGCGACCCGAGTGCGCAATACATTTTTTTGTATACATTAATAACGCAGAGAATCAAAAACTAAATTAGCATTGAAATCATCTAAAAGCCTCGCGCGTGCCGTCGGGTGACGTCACGCGCGAGTCGTGCTCAGATTGCTTTTTCCCTCGAAGCCTTCGTTTCGGCTTGGCGCCGCACATGAACGTGCTCAGCGTCCACGCTTTGGTGTAGCAGCCGAAGGCGCGGTCGGGACGCTTCGCCTTGCTCGGCTCTTTCCGAAAATGTCCGAGCATCGCTCGCTCACGGACACACGCTACTACGATGGTGTGATGGGCGCGTAAGAGACTAGAGAGGGGGTAACTTTTACGCGCGATCTGGCTGCACTGCGTCCGAGCTCTGAGTACGGACGGCGCGGCTTCGATGCCCGTAGCAACATTTTTTTTGTTATACATATATGAATTACATATAAAAAATAATGCCTAGACAGGCGAGAATAGATAAAGCGAGAGTAAGTGAGAAATTTTCTGAATATAAAATGAAGAAAAAAAAGTTCATTCACCGAGGATTGAACCCGGACCTTCAGCATCGTAATCCGTCACGCTAACAACTCAGCCACGACGCTCATTGCAGATGAAGAAACATTTATGATACACTCTTTTCCATAATGTTTACTGTTGAAAAAAAATGCCGAAACGATCGCGGCAAAGGCTCAAGATTTCTTTTTGAACCTTTCACGGTCGTTTCGGAGTTTTATTTTTCAACACGGTTCGTCGTTAATTTTTTTAACCCGCATTTTCGGCATAAACGGGCAACCGAGAGAAAACAATGATCTCGATACATGTTTTTCACTTTGAAATTCATTTAATGCATATTCCAATCCGCAGTACGGCCACACATATATGTCGAGCTCGATCGGACGGAAAACCTCGCTCCGTTCGCCTGTCGAGCGAGCGAGGGGCAGAGACTTTTCCCCCACCGAGCTACCCATTCGTGGTCACGCTGCTGCGATACCAACTTGAGCGGTGATCACGGACTCGCGCGGCTACAAGGGAATCTGCAATCTCGACAGAGGCGATGATCACGAAATCATACTCCCGAACTCGCCGCCGCGATTTAGCGCCATTTACGAGGCACGCCGAAAAGGGCCGCGTTGTGCATCTCCCCACTAATCTCTGGATTGACGCGCTACGGCGCGCTTTCTGTTTTTCTATTTCTCTCCTTCGTCTTTCTTCCTTCTTATCGTTTTGTGACCTTGTATACTGTTTGTGTTCACTTGTGCCCTTAAAGGTCGTACCTGTCCACTTGAGTTGTTATGATTTATTATCCCCCTCCCCTACTCTCATAATGGGTTGGTTTGTTTGAATTTGTGGTGGGGGTATTGTGGTGAGGGTAGCGCCTGAGACGGCCCCGTACGTCTCAGTATGTATATTTATATGCATTAAAAGTAAATAGCTGCATAAATATATTTGTCGTCTTCATTATAGTAAAACATTTTTCGGATCGATCCTGCAGAATCACTCATCAAGTGGGAGTGCAAACTTCTCCATGAAAAAGACCGCGAAAATGCAGGTCCCGGCCAAGCTCTAGTTTGTCCGAGGTTGACATCTAATCACGCCCATTTGAATAACTCTTCAAAAATGCGTGTGCGCTTGGCTACTCAAGTAAGCCTCTTTATTCTTACAATTCGACTGTGTTTACTCTAAAACAAAGTTCTCTTCATAAAAAAAGTAAAAAAATTAAATTGATTTAAACATTAACTTACAGGTCTTCAGCAAATCAGTCGCAGGAGAGCTACGGTTTTTCAAAAAGTATGTACCGGAACTTCGTGATTGTGAAGCCACAGCTTCAGTTTGTGAGTGGGTCAACAATATGTTCGACGCTCTCAATCGTAAACACCCGATCGACGGTGTCCAACCAGGCAATATCGACTACAAGGTAAATGTAACAAATAATATCGTTATAATTAACTATGCGACATAACTGTTGTTTATCAATAAACATTATTATTGTGATAGAAAATTCAAGAGTCGCTGAGAAAGCTGGACGCTTGGGAGGACCACGTGGAAAAAGGACGAGTTTCGGAGGATCTCTTCTCAACAAAACAAACCGCAGAGGGTCTCCGCGTTACACTACGGTTGATGTTAGATCTTGTAGATCTAACATGCTAGCCGGTCGAGTTAACCAGGATCCGCTGGAGGTTTGTTTACAGAGCTCTTTCGTCGAGAAATTTCCTATAAATTACTTCCTTCATCAACAGGCTTCATGTATTTATAAGATTCGACAACATGGTAACATGAATTTTCAATTTCTTTTATGTACAAATTATGCAATCGAAAGTTATCAGATTGAAGATTCCGCAATAATGGTTCTTTATCCTTTCTTTGCACGTTGATCCATGCATGTGCCTTTGTTTTTCTTGTGTTAATTGCAGACATTTTTTGGCACTGTTCGCGAGCGGGTAATTGCGATGATCATCCCTCGACGCCAACGTTTTTGAATATTTATAAAATTCTGTCTTTGTACAGTATTCTAAAACCCCCAAAAATGGGAAATTGTTCTATTACCAACGAAAACCCTACCGATCCTTTGGTAACACTTGCTGATCTTAAGGGGTTACCCCCACTTGCGATTTTGAAAAAATCGATTTTTTTTTATTGCATTTTTTTGAAGTGCAATTTGAAGTGCAGTTTTTTTTGATGCCCAGAATAGATGACTCTATGTAAGTTTACAAAAAAAAAATATTTTCTTCGTGTAAACTGAAATTGAAACTTTAATCGCGTTTTTCTCAAAATGGCATTTCTGAAGTCGGTGACCAAGATTACTCGAACACTAACTAACCGATCTTCTTGAAATTTTGCAGGCTTATTTAATACATAAAAATGTAGTCTTTAATCGTTCGATTTTTTTTTCGTTAAAATCGAACCATTAACTTTGACTGTCCGCCATTTTGTGAAAAATGAATATTTTTTAAAATCCTTCGATTAAAGACGAGTTTATACTTATATTTGACTAAATCCAACCGCATTTTTTTTTTCAGATGATCCACTTCGCTGCAATATTGGTCACCGCAAACCGTGTATATAAAAACATTATTTCATTGACGGCCATTTGCCACTAAACAATGTAATATTTTTCAATAAAAAATTACTGAAAGTTCTTCAAGATGTGTTCTTTAAGATGGTATATTGATCGATTAAAAAAGTTTTGTAGTTTTCTTTAAAAAAATTTATGAAAAAGGCCTTTTTTGCGCTACAAGTAGGGATAGCGCCTTAAATCGTTATACCACAATCCCGACACTTCCGTAAATATCTCAAATTCGATCAAAGAAAAGTTGCAACGTATTGTGCAGCATGAAGAATGGGACTTCGAACCTGTATCGGAGCATGATTGCAGCGTGCCCGAAGTTGCCAGTTGCGTTATGTACTGCTTACCTGCTGACCTTTCAAAACGAATTTGTAACACAGTTAAGTGTCTCAAATGCAAATACGCATTATTGAAATCTATACCATTTTTTGGTGCTTCTGGAGAAAAGCTTCCAAGCTCACTGTAATTCCACGCATGTTTTCGATGACATTGTGGAAGATGTTCTTAATTACCGAAGCCTGTCATTCCCTTGTCCTGATCACGCTCATGATATTTTGTACCAAATAATCCACTATTTCCTTACGAAAAGAATGCAGCAATGTTGTACGCGAATGAACGCTGAGCAAAAAAGAATAACCGACTCAGCAAAGAAAAATCATAATTTTGTACCACATAAATGTACATTTGTACAGAACACCGATAAGAAAACATTTGTTTAACACATTCAGTAATATACATAAATATTTATAATTTTATCTAATAAATATTTGAATAAATATTTATCTGTTTTTATATATTTGGTCTTTTTTCATCCGCCTTTCCTCTTTTAGACTGGTTTCTGAATACTAAACATAACAAATAATAAATACATATACGAAGATAAAAAATAACATAAATGAATGAAAAACAAGTTCATTAGAATGGCATTTATTCAGATTTTCCATGTTGCCCTACACCCTTGTTATTTTTGACACCTTCGTATTAACTTGCATGCTTACCATCACCATATATGTTGTAAAACTTCGAAAAGTCATAGGCAGGTAATGTGACTAACCTACACCCGCCCCCCTCCTCTCATTACAGCGGTTTTAAATATTGTAAATTATTCATATTTTTTGTGTTGCCCTACAAATTGCCCCTACACCCTACAGGCAAACCCATCCCCTCTCCAGATCCCATTACAGCAGTCTTGTACCTGCCAGCGCCACAAGCGGTAAAACTCGGCGACAATTCCGAGCTACATTTCCCGAGCCGATTTCAGCGGCCACACGCACTGACCGAGCTCCCACGCCGACGCCTCAGCCATCACGGTGCTGCATAGTGGCCGCAATGGAAACTCTATTTCCAACAGATTCGTATACCATTTCTGTAGTACACAGTTGGGACTCGTTTAGTATAGTCTTCGGCCTAAAGTTGCTCACAGTTGCGTCATTTCTGACCTATCAACCATTGGAGTATCCGTGTTTTCCGCGCACATGGCTAAAGTGGCAAGTCTAACAATACACATAAAAAGATAGTTAAAAAAAATAAGGACCATCAACCAGCTATTTTTTTCCTCCTTTAAAACGCGTAAAAGTTTTACAAAAACCTCAGGAGGCAACACTTGTTATGCAGGTAAGCGAGTGTCGCGCGTGTTTTGACCGTGTCCACTCTTCCCCCTTCACCCCATTACTCCCTCTGCCACGCATTATTTTCTTACGCTGGTTGAATCTTTGTTCACTGCTATATCAGTCGCGGTTAGACGGTATTTTGTCTTTAAGGGACTTGCCGTAAGTTGTAAGCATATATTAGTGACAAGTCATTCCTGACAAATGATTTTTCGCAGAAAAGAACGACTTACGTCGATCTCTTTTTCTACGGCGTAGTTATGTACCGTTTTTTTGTTTTTTTTTTTTTTTTTTTTCATATAAAAACATTCGGTGGCACTATTTAGATAAACCTTGTTATGACAGAATGAAAGAAAAATATGAGGAATTTATTTTGGCATGGAAAAGCCCGAAGCAGGATGTAAAGGGGAAAAAACAAAATGCACGACAGTGACATATCGCGTACGTTACACGACATGTCCATATGCACGCTGTCCAATCAACACTAATGATTTCTGTATGTTGGTAAGGTGAATGTGGACGAACGATTGACAGTATAACCTGTTTATTAGCAACTATGAATGATTTTATCATGATGTGTACGTATGCAATTTTGAAATATATTTTAAATACAGCGAATGATTTTTGCTTTCGTACTATTTTCGGATGGATCTATGAGATTGTTCCTTGTATTTCAATATTCGAATTTAATTCTGTAAACGTTGGATAACGATGAATACAAAGTGAAGCGACAGATTTGAATAAAAGAACGTGATCCCATGGGAAAATGTTTGTTTATATAATTTAGAGAAAACGGATAATTCCATGTGCTCGAAATGATGAATTTTAATTTTTTTGAGTTGGTACACGTTTGGACAGTACCAATGCAACGGCCAACTTTCCTCCCAGAAGTAATATATCTCGGACCAACAAAGAAATAAACGTTAGACATCTTCTAACAGACGGAGAGCGAAAGGACTTGATTGTTTTTCCTAAAGATCGCCCGTCTTGGAGAACACTAGGAATCTGTGAATCGTTAATAGCTCTCAAAGACATGGGTGCACCACTGGTGCAACACCGATCAAGCGTAGATCGATCCGAACTAGCAACGTCTATCCCTTTGTTTGCTCGGAATGTAAACTGTCTATGGGAAAACTTAGCGGTAGAATCTTTACCAACAAGATGCGCGATACGTGTCCTTGAGAGAAAGTCTCTCCAGGACTTGTCGTCCTCTCTAACCCCCATCGATCCCTCCTGCGCTTACGCATCTAGTATCTCCTCTTGCAACAACCGTGCAACAGGTAAAAATCCCATTGTGCACTTCTCTCCGATCCATTGGAATTTTGAGCAAAAAAAGGTTCTTAAATCTGAGGAAAAAGAAGGGAACAGACTTTTACCGAGTGAGCAGCTTCCGATGCGTCTTAAGGTGACGCAATACAGATCGCAATAGCCCCAATGACGACGTAGTTAGGGAGACGACGTCAGGCTAAAGCACTCATTTTGTATCACGTAGAGAAGTTTTTCACAAAGGACGAATTGCCATATAAATTAATGGGGTTTTCTATCCATCAGCCTGTAATCTAGGATGATATGTAGATAGTTTAAAAATAATCTGGAGCTTTAGAACCGATCTGTGAGACTTGTCCAGATAAGTTTATTATTTATAGAGATATAGCATATTTCAGCAATCCAAAAATGACACTTGTATTTTCGGTAAATTGATTAATCAACTGTCCAGATAGCAAGATAATTATGGCTCTTTCAAAGCATTGTCACGAAAGCTAGGTCATTCTCATCAAATACACAACTTTCGTAATTTTGAAGTAGATTGCGCATGTTTTTTTCGTTATTATCCAGATACTTTACCAATTCTTCAAATGTAAAAGATATAATATATGGACATGAAAAATCATGAAGAAAGTTGCCGATTATTTGCAAATTACCTCTATAACTTGTAGGTAATTTCGGAATTACGTTGAGGATTAAAAGAGAATTGGGACTAACGCAATATTAGGTTCGGAGAAACCTAAAAATGGTACATGTTATTATTACACATTACTTTCTCATATTCTTTCGCTCATGAAGCAAATGATCCGTTGCACCGAACTAATGAATTTTCAAATAAGTTCTCGCCATTCAGGAGTTGCTCGAGTTTCTATGCTTTTCGGTAAATTTATATGTCCGAGAAATCTCTTACGGCAGAGCTGGTTAACTCGAATAGTACGTTAAAGAATATAAATAAGGTTAAAAATATTTGACCATGTTAGACGAATTAGAAAAATGCTCGCCGTTGCACAACGTGACCCGTCTTTTGCATTGCGGTTATTTTCAGGCAACATTAGTGTTGTCATCCGAAATACAGAAAACATTTTTTTTTGCACATAGACAGGAAAGGCGCTGTCAAGAAGCACAAATGTAAATTATTTTATTGACAAATTGTACAACTATGATCGGTTATGTAACAACGATAATTGATTTCGATGTCGAGGGAGGAATCGCGTGTGCATCCAGTGGCCATTTGTGTTCATTGCGTTTTGGCATTGGATTTTTTGTTTTCTGTCTTTTCTGTTTTATCTTCTCTCTCTCTCTCTCTCTCTCTCTCTCTCTCTCTCTCTCTCTCTCTCTCTCTCTCTCTCTCTCTCTCTCTCTCTCTCTCTCTCTCTCCCTCCCTCTCTCTCTCTCTCTCTCTCTCTCTCTCTCTCTCTCTCTCTCTCTCTCTCCCTCTCTCTCCCTCTCTCTCTATCAAAGTACGGAGGTCCATTGAAACTTCCCTTTGGAGCATTCTTGAGGCTGTGACCGGATCTTTGTGGATAGATAAAATGGCTGTGTCGTTGTGGGCTGTCCACGGGGATGTCGGCTGCGAAGAGAGTGTAGAGGACCGGGCCTTCCTTCAGGAACTCCCGATTTTATAGGGAAGAATTCGGATTGTTCCGTTTCGTACCTAACCTGGAATTTCCGGTTGTTTTAATATGATTTTAGGAGCAGGAAATATTGCGGTATAAGCGTTTCGATTTAGTAGAGGAAGCCTGGGTGGCATACTTTATGAAAAGCTTGTTCGATATCCATTAATCCCGCAGAACGGTACCTTTTTTCTTCAAGTGAGTTGGCTATGACATTGAAGACTCTATTGACCTGTAAACGTAAATGAACCGGTCAACGTTTCGTAACGACGTAAAAGCCTTTGCAAAAGTATATCCATTCGTATACCCGGCACTTTTGCATTCGTCAAGGTTTGACGTTCCCATAATACCCGCCGGAATGGGATAATCGTCGCTTCTATTGTAATCGGTAGATTGGACGTGTCGGGCAGGTTGTAAACCGTTGTACGAGCGGCTTCGCTAAGGGATGTCAGGGCCGATTTCTTAACTGTTTGAAGGCTTTATTGGGTAAATATACTCGATTGGCGATGTGCGATTATACTGTTAATGCTCTTTCCATGTGTAGACTTTGCTATAACTGCCGCTCCGTCTTCATGTTTCATAATTATTTACATATCGAGATTGTAACGATTATCGCGTTGAATTCTATCCGCCCGTTCTCTCTCTCTCTCTCTCTCTCTCTCTCTCTCTCTCTCTCTCTCTTTCTCTTTTGAATTACAATGATCGAACTTGAATAGTTGTTTGGTCATTGAAATTGTGGAGTCCGTCGCAACAATATACGAGGTGTACCGTTTTAAGGGGTGAGATGCAGTCAGAATTTTCAAAAGATCGATTTTTTAAAAACATTTTCTTGAAATATGATGTTTCGAAAATATTCCCTGAAAATTTCAAGTCAATTCGATGAATAGTTTCCGGGATATCCCACAATTAGTGAAGGGGCGTCGGGTCTCCATGGCAGGTAACGGCTGACAAACGCTCAAACGATAATACCCGGGAAGGCAGAATCCTTCGAAGACAACAACAAATTGATATTTTGAAAGCTTCCACATCGGCAGAAGCCCTATTATATGGGCCAGGAATTGATGATTTAATGTGAGTAATTATTTAATTCGTATTTCTATACATAAATCAAGCGTAAAATCGGAAAACTCTTTCAGAAATTTTAAAAAATTGCTTACTAAAGAACTATGAACTTTAGTAAAATTTTGTAAAGAATACTTTCGTTTTAAAATTGCCCGTTTTCGTTTTAAAATTGCTATTTAAAAAAAAATAGTTCATCCCGAAAAACTTTACTTTTTTGAAAAATTGTTTTAACAATTGGCTATAAGCAATTGAATGCTCGACTTTTCGGCAAAAAATTGTGAAATTCGAATTCAGCGGATCAAAAGACATTAAAAAAGTTTAGCTTCATCCATCGAGCTCAGAATTTTACGAACATATGATACCGTATCCATATCGAAAAACTTTAAACGCGTTTTTCTCGAAATTATGTTTGCAAGTCGGTGACGACTATAATTCAAAAATCACTCGATGGATTTTGATGAAATTTAGTGTGCGTATTGATAGCATTAAAAACTAGTCCTTAATCGAAGGATTTTCATTTTTGTTAAAAATTTATATTTTTTTAAAAACAATAAACGAACGATTTTTTGGCTGACAATCGAAAATTATATGTCGGAAGCCGCCATTTTGTTAATAAAAAAAAGCTTCGATTAAGGACTAGATTTATTATTAAACTAATGATTTTTTTGTTGGTTTTTTTATTTCAGATGATCCAGTAAAATGTTATGATGGTCACCGCAAAGCACTACATGCCGAATGGGGTCCGACAAATATGGCGATATTTTTATAAATAATCAATATTTTCCTTTGAAAATTTGTACAAGTCAAGTTGAAATATAACATAACAAGTCTGTGTAATCACTTTTGTAAAAAAAACTTAATTACTATAGAAAAAAATTATTGAAAATGCTCGTTTTTTCACGCCTCTGACTGCATCTCATCCCTTCAATAGCATAACGAAAATAGATTCTGGAAATAAAGTCAGATCGAAAAAGGTTTTTAGCCAAGTTTTCAGCTTTCAAGGGGAACAAATCGACGCTGCACGTATGATATTTTGCAATAACATTTATCATTTCAAATAGCTCCATATAGTTTTCATTTGCTTAACAAATAGATGATCTTGAAAAGGATCGAACAGGAATAATCACCTCTCTAGCTTGCAAGACATGAAACTCAATGGACTTGAATATTTAAAAACGGAGTAAGTTTTAATACGTGCGATTGCATCGATAAATACAATAGAGTTATATTACTCGGAAGATTTGTCGTAAGCAGCTACGTCTAAATATGCTGATTTTCTACCGCCCGACGACGAAATGGAACGCTTGTAAGAATACTCGTACTCGTCCAATGAATAATGCTAATAGATAGGAATTGTTTATGCACCTATAAGCTTGGTCATATCAGTCATTGAGATATGTTACATATGTCCGTTTTATTATTTGACTATTCGGTTCAAAAGAGAATTGTTTATGCACCTGTAAGCTTGGTCAATCAGTCATTAAGATATTTTACACATGTCCGTTTTATGATTTGATTATTCGGTTAAAAGAAAATGGTCAC
Organism: Ophion slaviceki; assembly: GCA_944452715.1. Lineage (NCBI taxonomy): Eukaryota > Metazoa > Arthropoda > Insecta > Hymenoptera > Ichneumonidae > Ophion > Ophion slaviceki. Next base: position 35,664,071 of record OX101792.1, on the reverse strand, counting down.
ACTCATTGGCAGATTGAGTTCTCTTATATTATAATGCTGATGCAGGCGGAACTTTAACACCTCCTCCTGTGCAACAGCTTTCTTCTTTTCCATTTTAGTTTAGGGAGCCATTTTTCGTAACATTCCTCTATAAACCCACTACTCTGAGAAAATAAAAACGGCGCGATACTTATTTGGGCTAAGCAAAACAAATTGGACGCTAAGTTATTGTGTATTCTATGTGAGTGCTCATTGGTTCGTTGAGAGGGGTGGTGGAAGTGGGGTGGTGTGCTCGCATGTGCGTGTCGGCTCAAATTCGAATTGAACGAGATCCTTTCTTTGGCTTCCCGACAATATTTGGCTTATTCGTAAAAACAAAAAAAAAACTGATTTTTCAAAAAGCCGATTGCCGATTACAAGAATCGATATTTTGTACTGTCAATGAGACATGGCTGTCATGCGCGTGTATATACTATATAAACAGAGTGGACCATTTAACGTGACTACTCCAAATATCTCCGTTGCCTTTGGAGTGGCAACAAAACAAATGTCAGGAGGTCATTTGATTGATTTTGAAAGCTGATAAACTAGTGAAAAATTCATTTTTGTCAAGGTCGTAGTTTTTGCGTTTTCGAGGCCATCAATGGTTTTTCAAATGGGAACATGTGTTTTTATTTTTATTAAGACGTTGTAGCTGACATTCAGACGAATCCAACGACCTATGATATCATAACCTTGAAATGCTTTTTCACCAAAATACCCGTGTAAAAACGGGAAATCGTGATGGTATTGACAGTAAGGATATCCGAATAATGTAATTGAATTTTTGTGCAGAAAATTCAATTACATTATTCGGACATTCTTATTGTCAATACCATTACGATTTCCCGTTTTTACACGTGTACAGTGTAATGCCCAAAATATTCCACCAAAATATTTTGGTGAATTTTGATGAACATGATATCATAGGTCGTTAGATTCGTCTGAATATCAGCTACAACGTTTTAATTTAAAAAACAAACATGTTTCCATTTTGAAAACCTCAATCGAATCACCTCCTAACATTTGTTTTCGTCACTCTAAAGGAAACGGAAATAATATTTGGGGTGGTCACGTTAAATGGTTCACCCTGTACACACACACACGCGCGCGCACACAAATGTACAAACTGTTGGTCATGTCAGAGAGATATTTCAAGTGTCCGATTTCCGTAGACTGTCTTCAGCGGTGCGATATCCAAAATTCCAGCATTGTTTGTCTCGTCAAAAAGCGTGACTGATGTTTTTTTTTTCTTCAATTATTGTTTTACAGATGGCGCCTAGAAATAAAGAAAACTCATCGGGGAATCGGAAGAAAAAGATTATCTGTGAGGATGAAGATGACGAAGATTACAGGCGGCGTCGAGATAGAAATAATCAGGTAAAATGTTATTTTTGAACATTTTTTTTTATCGAGGAACACAATCAATGGATGATGACATAAACAATATACGAATGGATAATTCGACGTTACGAATTTATTTCAATGTCGTTGGTATGTCTACGATTATTAGGTTCAAACTTCACGGACATAAAAATGCGAAGCGCATATTTATCAAAGCTTGACGAATTCATTAGGGAGATTGGAATAGACAAGGAATTCTGAGAGATTTTTCTCGACTTTCAATAGAATGCGATGCTCAGCGGAAAAATGAAAAAAGATTTTTTTAAATACGCCAATGTGGAATGGAGTTGGTGGTCACATGATATATATTTTAAGCACGCTTTAAATTACGTGAAAAAATCAACATTTTTGTTTGCAAATATTCCGATAAGTTTGTCAAGCTTACTGGCTTATACTTACTTCATTCGAAGGGTATGCCATTGATAATGCGTTCATGCATATCTTAACATTGGCTGTGCAGTCTATTTTTGTTTTTCCAGTACTTATATTGTCGGGTGCGTGCGTTAAAACATTTAAGCAACTATAAACACAAAGAGGAAATAGCAAAGAAAATGCACAGGTTACATCGTCCATTCCCTTAATTATTTTCAGGCAGTGAAACGCTCGAGAGTCAAGAGCAAGATGCGAACTCAACAGACACTCGAACGCGTCAATCAATTGAAAACTGAGAACGAATTGTTGGAAGAGAAGATCAAGATGCTGACTAAAGAACTTGGATTTCTGAAGGATCTCTTCCTCGCTCACGCCGGTAATTGACAATATGATAAATATTCACCCATCCACGAATTAAGCGGTCACGAATCTCTCGCAAATAAAGTGTAATGATTGAAAAAAAATGTTATATATATATATATATACATGCAGGTTCTAATCAACATGCTTCGAATTTGCAAGACGTCGACCTCAACGCTCTGCTAGCGGAAGAACCAAAAATGGGTGACGACACGAAGAGTACAACGAAGCTTTAAGAGCGTCAACGTGCTGCTCCTGTTGTGAGATACTGGAAACATACGGGAACAACCAAAAACAAGACGTCGTGATCGCCAAGTCTAATGTAAAAAGTTTTTGAAAAATTATTGAAAAAACTTGTCACCGACTAGTCTCAGTTGAAAGGGCGAAGGTGGCCATCTTGGAAAGATGCCACACGTTTTGAACGATAGTCTCCCAAAAAGACTCAAAGAGAAAGGCAGAGGGAGATAAGAGTAAGGTAAAATAGAAGAAGCCATGCGAATGGCGCTCGTCAACGAGGAATGGAATAAAGCGGTGACGCGTTTTAATACGCCCTTTTTAATAGACTTGTATCACGGCAGCATTCGTGGAAGAAATATTTCGTCACAAATTACAGAATTGTTCGTAGACGTCATTGCTCGAATATCGTAAACGTAGGGTCATTATTCAGATGAGAAATCTTCACAGCCACGTGCCTCCAAAGACAACGATGTCACGGCGACAGAACCATTTTTTTAATCACTCAATTGTTACACTATGTTGAGAAAGGATTATTCATGCCTGTGTGAAAGTTAACGTCAAGTGGCCGTATAGTTTTATTCCCAAATGAAGATAATCCTTTTTTATTTCGAATGTAAATAAAAAACTTGCACATCTACGATCTGTCAAAGTGTCTGACATTCGTGTTTGCCGCGCATTTGGTAGATCGAAAATGTTCTGTTCAACGAGATTGGCATTTCTACCGAGCATTTTCCAATTTGTATGTTTTTCATCATTATTTTGGTCCATAAGTTCGAAACGTGCGTACGCGAAGAATGGCATGGGAGAAACGCAACTCGTATCCGAGTCCAAAGCCGTCGTCGACGTTTCCCAATTGTCTATTGTTGTTATTGTTACTATTTTGACGAACAATTCCTATTATTTTTGTACTCGAAGGTAACTTTAAGCAATGTGTCATTCTATGTCAATAAATCAATGAAAACACACGAGTAATGGATCAATAGATTATCGCAAATATCACCATTTGCCAGAAAAACAAAACCTACAAGAGAGAGGGAGAGAAAAAAGTGCATCGAGTTTTGCTGAAAATTACCGGCGGCACCTGCGGCGGCGTGGCATTCTTTCACATAAATCGTATTAAACGAGCCGATCGATCTTTGAGCTGTCACTTTGCGACAATGGGCCGAATTTCGATTTTCCGTGTAATTATATAATCACCAATGATGAATTTCTATGTTATTGCCTCGAATGACTGCTTTAACAACCAAACATATTCTTTGTACAATTGTAGCAGGAAAGTATGTATATCGAAGCTAGCTATTATCTTGGCAATATTTATAAGCAAATAACAGATATTAATGAAATGTTGATATGAGTAACAACTTGCCTGAGGAGAATTCGTCACATTTTTGTGGTATTGATCGCCGGATACGCTCGGCGTGTATGCTTGCCTTACTTACGTACATTTGGTGCGTACAAGAGCTCCGGAATGTACCTAAATAGTGAATTTCTTTTGTGACGAGGCACATTGAATTTCGTCGGACCTTGCTAAACTCCGATAAAATAGTTGATTGGAACGCAAAAAGTCACAACCGCCTTGGGCCCCTAGGGGGCGAAAAAGAAACTTTTACGCGTCCGGAAAATGTAATCGCTAATCGGACTTTCCTTGAAAGCCCAAGTTGTTGGTCACAACTCACGAAGTAATTATTCGTGCTTTCCCCTGTACTCTTCTTTGGTTAGTTTTTGGTCGGAAAGCCCTGTATAGTGTCGATAAATGTCGGCCGGGTATGCTATCTTTGGATGCTTAAGGGGTTAGTGGTTATACAGTAACGGGTATAAAATCATGTGCGAATTTAACCATTTTTTCTCGTATGAAAAAGTGATTCACTCGTAAAATTAATTACACATCTATTTAGTACGAATATTAAGCTGTTAGAAAATAAATATATATATATATATATATATATATATATATATATATATATATATATTTTTTCGATGTACAAAATGGCCGACCACTAATATTTTCTTTTGTTACCTTTGTTAGTTTGGGCGCTCCGCGGCGTCACATTTAGCATCCACAATTTTTTTATCTACAACAAAGAACAAAAATTCTCGTCAATCTACATTAGAATACCTAGAGAAGTACGTACGGAATTTAAAAAATATTGTTTTATTCAAGTTGTAGGTATTTGAATGAATGTTGAGTGAAAATTTTCGTATAAAACTGCTCATTAACTGAAAAGTTTTCGATTAATCGGAAATTCCGTACGTACTTCTCTGCGAAATGCAATTAGGAACATGACTTTTAAATTTCAAGCAAATCGAGTGAAAATTGTTCAAGTTATTTGTCACGCCAATTGGAAAAAAGCTCTTTCGAAAAAAACGCGTTTAAAGTTTTACCAGGTGTGTAAGTATGAAACCGGAATTTTTGTACAGAAAAAACACGTTTATTGTAATGATATGATACAAATAACTGGAGATGGCTTCTCGGGTCACCTTTAACTGATCCGCCAGTTGTTGTTGTGTTTGAGCGTCGTCTTCGTCCAACAAGGCTTGCAGGTCAGCGTCTTCAAACTTTTTCGGTGGTCTTCCACGTTCTTCGTTCCTCACGTCAAAATCGCCACTTTTGAACCGTTTGAACCACTCGAAACACTGTGTTTTATCGAGAGCATGCTCACCAAACGCCTCCACAAGCATTCGATGTGATTCGGCTGCGGTTTTCTTCAGATGAAAACAGAAAAGTAGTGCTGTCCGCAAATCGTAATTTGTTGGCACAAAACTCGACATGTTTATCTCTAATAAACTAATGCTACTGAATGAAACTCGTGTTATTGTGAGTTGGAAATCTTTGTCGGATATCAATACAATAACAAGACACCGCTGACGTGATGTGTCGGTAACTGCATCGACATCTAGCGCCACCTATGGGCAAATTCCGGTTTCATACTTACACACCTGGTAGATACTCTATGGCCGTGCCAAAGGTGGGCTTACGTTATACGCTCAAAGTCGGTGAAAAAAAATGTCTTGCTCAATAGTTTGAATAGTAACTTATTCTTATGATGATAAAGAAGCGTTTTAGCGAGAAAAAAAAATCGATTTTTTGACAATTCTACTGTGGCCTTACCCCTTAACTTGTATCCACAAGGTTCAGCTTCGAGTATAATATGTAGTCGTTATTCTCACGTTTAGAAAAACACGAGTCGAGTGAAAAATGAAGGAAAACAAGTTCATCGGCAAACAATCGAAAGTCTAGGAAACAAAAGACACTGTCTAGCAAACACAGTAACATAGTTTGATATCTTTGATTAATTTGCCATAATAGAATGTGAAAGGCGTGATATTATCAGTAGACGCGTACGACTCCGATTTAGGCACGGTCTTTGCACATAAAGGTTTCGAAAGGAAGGCGAATTTCTTGTCGCTTCAGCGCGGTGCTGCTGCGACGCTGCTGGGGCCCTGGTACGCTTCTGCCACGAAGCGTCGTACACGTAACGGGACTCCCGGGACTCGGGCTTAAACAGAGCTCCGAGTAGCATAATATGCAAAGGATCGATCGGATTATATACGAAAAATATCTATCTGCATACGAATTAGAAATTGTCTCGGAGGTTTTGCATCACTTGGCACACTCTATCCTACAGTTTAGTTAGAATGTGCAAGACCGGCCTGATTTATCAGGGGGCGGCACACGCGTATTCCCCGTTGCCCTTGAGGTAAGACGGGGGGCGAACAATACGCGTATATCGAAAAATATTAAGAAACATTATACGATCCACAGTGTGGGAATAAAAGCATTTTATTAATAATGTTTATCATTCACTTTGATTTATTTACAGCGTATATTGGTATTTGAGAGATAAGCATAGAGTTATTCCATGACTTTTGGCTTCCACGAAACGTGCTTGAATCATTTCGTTGGTGCTACTCACATCACGTCCTCCATTGCGGAAAATAGATGGCCGTAACGGTCTATCGTTCTCCGTACAATAAGATCCGCACTTGTTATTTGCAATCCTGGATTTGCCAATAGGCCTAGGCACCTAAAAAGGCCTAGGTAAATACAAGCGATTAAGGATGGCCGGCACAAAGTCAAGTGGCCTATACTTGAGAAAAGTATAAGTAATCATTTGTCAAATATAACGTCAAAGTGTGATAAAGGTGTATTTTGGCAAACCGATAGTAGAACCTTATCGATTATCGCATTTCATGTAAGTTTACCACATGGCGAAGATCGCAGCATCGCTGCGTAAACAAAAGATGGAAAGAAATCAAGCCCGTTCACGAGTGTGACTCGTCTACATATGCCATCTATCGAGCAATTTGGGCAATAGAAGTTCGGCCCGATTGCCGGTGTAGTGGTTAAATAATCGAGTCGAGTTCAATAGCATTTTCGAGTTATTCGAGAAAAATTTGTCGAATTGCTGCAACGATAGGGGGAAAAAAATGCTACCGTTGGATACCGCGTAACATTAATTATTGCGATTGATCCCCAAGTTACCAGTACATTTCATCTTATGTTACCTTTCTATTTTATTCTCGGTATAATATGTCGCTTTTCAACAAACGGAGATCAGAAGTACCAGATCACTTAACCGATAAAATATCATATTTTCCATTTTAATACTGCCAGATTATTGTAAATACAATATTGAGAATAATCAAGTGTTTTGGGTGCGTAGCTGTAGAAGAAGAAAAAGTATTTTAGACGCTCCAAGGTACGGAGCTTCGCTATTACCTAGTGAAACGTGACGTAAAAGCCATTAACTTGAAAAAAGTCGCAGCAACACTCGTAGAGCCCTTCTATCCGTGGGATCCAGCGCTGCAGCCCCATCCCCATAAAAATCGCCCTGATAATAACCCCCCCCCCCCCCTATTTTCGATTCAAGTAAGACAATGTAAAAGCATTGACAAAGCATCGCTAGTGTGTCATTGCTATAGTGTCTCGCACCTATAGATGATTTGCATCACCTTAATTTCCATTAAATCATTTGTAGTAATGATTTTGCTTTCATTCTATGCCCAAAATGCTAGACGAATCGCGTTACGAATAGTGCCTTGATTGTACTGTTTTGACAAGAGTACACTACGATACACTGGAAAAACGCGGCGCGCCTCGTACCCCACTTACCTCTATTCTATAAAAGTAAACTGTTCTACGTTTATCGATGCGAGACAACTTCGCGTACGCTCGTGTTCAAAAGATTCTCGTACCAAGTCTTATGGAATATCGAAATCTTGAAATATTGAAATTGACGGATATAATGTTTTCAATGAAGTATCGTTTCTAGCGAACCAACGAGGCGGCTACTTCGTGGACAATTTTTCGCAAATAAGAAAAATAAGGACAAAAAATTCAAATGTTTACTTTTAGCGGTTCTTTCATGAAAACAAGGCTTTCTACACGAAGAAGGAAAGACTGTAGCAGGCGCGCCGAACTTACGATACGCTCCTGCTCGAGGCAACTGTGGAACAATAGAGTGGGGGATGGCGGTAGTGGGCAGCCGTTCCAGTCGGTTCTAGCAGACGACATGTTGGCTACAGGGAGCAGCACCTCGTCGTCTCGGACGTTACGGTCGCGAGTTTACTCGGGCTTGTTCGAATGAGGAGGTTTTAAAGGGATATATCGTATCCCTTTGGCAGGGCGTCGGAGTGAATACGGCGGGGGGGAGGGGGCCAGCGTGTTGTGTTCGAAAAAACCGTACACTCCGCCCCGTGTGCGGACTGGTGCTTGGGTATTTTACCAAATAAACGCATCGAGACGCGGCCCGTGTGGGTGGTGTGCGGTGGCAGTGGTTAGCTCGTGTGCGAGACGTCGACCGAGGTGGTGGAGTAGCCTGCCACTGCTGTTCGCCAGTGGGGCGGTTGGGGGGTGGGGGGGGGGGGGCGGGCGGGGGATAAACGAAACGGGTGAACCAAAAGGTGGCAGGCAAAATATCACAAACGAGTGAAAATGTTGAGTGTAGCAAAAAAACCGAGTAGAGATTGTCGCGAGTGATAACGGGAGTGCGTCGAGCGCGTATATTTGTAGGGAGAGAATCGAACGACACTGCGTCAGCTAGTCGAGATGACTTGAGCTCGTTGCGCGAACCAAAAAGTATAGAGCACTATAGCGAGGGTGGCATTTTTTTCCTAACCTGCACGCGCGTGATACGTCGGTCGAAAGTGTTTGAAGAAAAAACCAGCACAAAAGCAGAAGAAGGTTCTCGCTTTTCGCAACTAACGAGACTGGATGAAAAATATAAATGTATTATATTTATTTATATCTATACACACACACGCACGCAGTGCCTTAGGGTATACGAGAGTAATATTCCAGAACAAGTATTTCAACGATAGGTCCAAATTCAGGGAAAAGGGTTGTTTTTCGATTTAGGAATATTTCAATTGCGTCTAATTGATCGTTGCTCGTCTCGAGTGCGCGCTGTTAACCAGTCTGTCAACTATATACCCTTGATTCGGAACGACGAGAACCGAGAGGAAGAGAGAGAGAGCGAGAGTTAGCGAGAGAGCTTTGCGAAACACGATATGTATTTATAGGTGATCGCGTTCTCTTATCCGTTCGATGTGCCGTTTTTCCGTCTGTTATTCAGTTTGTGTTATTTTCAACGTACGTTATAATCAGAGTGCGGTTCGCCTGCTGTAATTTCCCACCCTCTCCTCCATTCGTGGCACTAATGTGCCTCGGACGAGGAAGCGAGCGAGAGAAATAAAAAAAACGTCGGTGGGCGAGTGAGACGGAACGTGCGAGCGCCGCTGAGAGAGCGGCCGCGCGGAGGAGGTACCGTAGGCGAACGAGGGGAAAAAAAGAGGTTAGGAGGCAGTGGGCCGTATCTCGGCCACGCACAACGCGTGTACACTATCTTGTTCTTTTCCTTTTTCGATCGCGCTTTTTCAAACATCCACCTTCGATAGAAAGCACACGGAGAACGCAACAATTTCGATGCAACACCGTATAGCCGTATTGCCAAAAAGAAAGGCTTAATGTGGAAAAGAAAAAGGAGAAACAAAAAACATCATACGATATCGAAGCATCGTAGAATCAATAAGAGGAACAGAGGTGTGCTCTCTCTCCCGCCGTTTCTTCCGTTCTTTCGTTCCAGGACAGTTTGTCTCAGCAGTGGCCGCTGTTGTTGCCTTCGCGGCTAGGTTTGCACGAGAATGACGAAAGAGCAAAGGGGGCGGGTGTTTGATGAAGCAAACACACCTATCGCCGCGCTATTGAAGCAATACACGCGTAAATATGTCGTTTTACAATCGCATTTGCGTTTGCGCGCGCGCGTTCGACTTGGTGTGTACGGATTTTGCCAGTCGTCGCTACGACCTATGAAAAATATGACTGATTACAAACACACGCTGTTACGAAAGATTACCGCGTGAAATAGAATAGTGCAAGTTTGCATACAGCAGAAGCAAATATCTATATTTGAAAAATTACACAGTTGCGATTCAAGTTGTATCGAAAAAAAAGAAAAAAAAAGCAAATACATCACGTATGGGAAAACGATCAAGTTTTTGGCATATTGCTGTATTAGCGGCAATTATACTTTTGTCGAGTGGATGAGATCTTTCAATTGAGATTAAAATATAAATCGTTAGAAAGGTAGCGAGAAGTGATTTGTTTCGGTGAACAACCCGACCCCCCCTCCCACCCCCGCGGAGGTACGCGAATCGTCGCGTTCTCATTGCTCGTTGGCATTTGCCGTTCGCACATTTCTTTTGCACTGGCCACCGCTTGGCTCACCGGGCGGACGAATTGAATAGCTAAATACCTGAAAAGGGTTTGGAAGCGCGCGGGAAGAGACGGCGGAAGGGTTGGTCGAAGGGGCAACGGAGGGGTAACGATCGGTTGCCGCGACTAGCGAGTACCGAGGGAGAGCTGTCCTTCACCGAACTCGAAGCTTGCGCCGGCGGCGGTGGCGGCGTATAATCGGTTAGACGTTTTTTTCGACAATCTCGTATATCTCTCGCATTTGTGTCAAATTCTGCGATGAATTACACTCGATCTCGGGTAGATACGAGAGCTGTGCCCAAGAGAAAAATAACGTCTCAAAAGATAGGAGAAATGATGAAAATTCGCGATGAAAGAGGGAAAGTAAGCAGTCACTTGGCGCAGATGTCGCGCCGCAAACAGTGAGGAGGGGCAGAGGTCCATGATGTAGTTATGGTTACGCAGGAAGCGTTGGAAGGTCCAAGTGCGCTTGAGAGAGATGGCGAATGTCGCGCGTACAGGTCGCAAGTAGGTGGGAGAGAGAGAGCGAGACGCGATCGTTTCCTTCCTCGCTCTCGCTCTGTTGGTACAACGGGCGTGTGTGACGCTCGTACCGCCGCTTCTTTCGGCTCTCCGACAAGAGAGAGCTTTTGCGATAGTAATCATAAAATGCAGAAGATGCAAATTTGTGCGAAATTGAAAATTTCTAACGGTAAAATAATCGCTTTTTTCAGACGACTGAATACAAGCCCCAATAGCGGCAAAAAGTTGTACGGAAAAAAAGAACCCCCCCCCCCCCCCCCCCCCCGCGGGTGTGCGGTATCATCTTGTTCGGCTACGCGAGTTCACGTGCTTCGATCGGTGCTTTTTTCAAAAGAGTCGTAGCCGTGATTTGTTGTTTCCGTTTTGTCTCCGTGATTGTTCCATCTTGATCTCGTTGGGATAATATCTTGGAAGCAAGAGGTTGGCGAGGGCGGTCGCGGAGGAGCGCGGTGCAACAAACAACAGTAGCAAGTGGAAGTGGAATTGTGAAAAGTGAATAATTGGAAGGTGTCGGGAAATTGGGATTGCCACTGGTGTCTGTGGCGGTGGGAGCGGTACGAGTGGTTGGTCCACTGTGCGGAAGTTGACGATCTGTCGGAGAGTGAAGAACAAGGTGAAATATTGGTGACGGTTTGGTTGATAGAAGGTGGATCGAAGTGGCGGGGCGAAGTGAACGGGAAGAACCGGGCGAGGATATCGCGTGTCTTTCTTGTGTCATGGGGTGCTTCGGCAGCCAGAGCAGCAAAGCCAGCCAGGATGACAGCAAGAATCAGAAGAGGCGCTCTGACGCTATCACCCGACAGTTACAGAAGGACAAACAGGTGTACCGGGCGACACACAGGCTTTTGCTACTCGGTAACGTACCATATTAGCCTTCTCTCTCTGTCTCTTATTTTTTGCACTTTTTCAACTTCGTATTATTCGCGTTGCGTTCCACAATGGAAACGTCGCGTGCATGTGATATTTCATTAACGAGCGCGAACGAAAGTTCGCTGCTAAACGACTCGTTCACCCAACAAAACACATCGCTACATAGGGCATAACCGCTCGAGTATATGGAGTGTTGCAAGTGCACAATCTATTGGAGCTGTCTTTCCTCCGTTCCTACCGCGATTAATCAATCGCTTCGTCTTAAATGTGTCGGCACTCATATTTTTTAACCTTCAATCCGTGAAGGTATTTCAAGCACCATAATCCCGTGAACCTGGCTTGCTTTCGTTTTTTTACTACCAAACCAACAACCGTCAATGAAATAAAATTGAAAAAATTCATCGTCAATCTTTAGGCCGTACTTCTCAAGGCAAGATAGGGTTTTTTTGTTCTTATTCTTCATTTTTTTCTTCTCTAAATATTAAGCAACCTGCGATGAAAATGATTTCGGGCAGGACGAAAACGATCCAGGTTCACTGATTGAGGGTTAACCTGTGCACTCGTCCTCGTATGTACATGTCAAAAATTCGTCACTCGACTCAAAATATTTATCATTTGTTATGTTTTTCCTGACTATCTCGTTTCATCGTTACCATTCGCTTTGAGCAATTTTCACTATTGCGCTAGTTTGGAATGTTCAAAGTACAGGCTATTTATGACATTTGCCAGAATCAACAATATTTGTGAATTTAAGAATATTTTTCCTGGGCCCGCTATCAAAGTTTCAATTTGAAAAAGGCCAAACTACAGTTATTGCTTTTCTATTCTCCGAGTTTTTACAATCTTTGTACTTTACACCCAAGGTTCTATTAAAGTGTCGAGTAAGAAAAATATATGCGGACAATCATTTGTCGATAGCGCACGAATTTCGTAAAATAGCAACACCTTTGTCGAAGCGTTTGCACGTTAGAAATTTTTAACCACCTAGCGGGTCTGTTGTTTAATTAAAATTGAAAAATGCTTGCGTTGCGTATGAAATTGCTCGCTGGCCATAGATAGTGTGAGCTACGCTATTTTCTTGCGTTTAAAGTTTTCGATACTCATGATCATGGGTCGATAGAGTCCCGCTAAAACACCAGAGTTGACATTTGTGCAACGCGTTAACTCCATTTATTTCAATTCTGTTTGCAATACCAAGTTTATTATTCTATTATTTATTGGCAAAGAAATCACTCGCCGAAACGCAGCATTCCGTAGAGGAACCTTGTGCCGAACATGCTTCCTTGAGTACCAAAGCTGCGATTTCTCTATGGATTACACAGAGTGTAGAAAACTAGCACAAAAGAGGGGTGCCGCGTATGACGAGCTGCTGAAACCATCAGCTACTGCGTCTGATGCATTTGAAGCAAGCTCACCATGAGAAGCGACCCCCGAATGGAATAATCACCGTGATGTCTTGCTCAACCGGTTGACGAGTACTTGGAAGGAGCAAACTGACTAATCCTATCCCACCTTCCATATTCCTCAGATATTGCTCCCTCCCATTTTACCATTTGTTTCGGTCAAAGCTGTTGGCGCTAACGCCTTGATGTTTCACCTCGTATGTGAAAAAATTACTCGATTGCCTCTAAAAAACCAAAATTCTTCCTTTGCGGCAACAGTTGCCATGGAAAATACTCTGAATCATCCAGTTTGTCGATTTTCTACTGACCCGCTATCTTTTCTTTTCCTCAAAAATGAGTCGTTTCATATACAACCACCCAATATCTATATTATGTGTGTGTGTGTGTGTGTGTGTGTGTGTGTGCGCGCGCGCGCTCTATATATGTGTAGCGAACGCTTGAATGTTGTTCATTTATTTGTCAGATTCAGTGAAAAGAAGTATTGCGTCCCTGATGAAAAGTGTGTATAGCAATTGAACCGATCGTTGAATCATTTTGCAAAAGTAGAAAATAAGCATACTCAATTAATTAAATATATTATTCGGAAATTTCACTTTTTTATGATATCTTGTAAAATCTAAAGAATCAAAATAATTGTAAACTTGCACCCTCGTATAGCCACGTCGGTATGCTTCGTAAACTATTGAAAAATAGGAATACTTGTCAATTTAGTTCCTCTTGTTGTATATTTCCAGCACAAATTTTGTACATTTTCATTTCAATTCATTCTTGTTTTATATTTCAGGTGCCGGGGAGTCTGGAAAAAGCACAATTGTTAAGCAGATGAGGATATTGCATGTAAACGGCTTCAGTGAAGCGTAAGTATTTTCTCATTCTACACAGAATTCGAGAATTTTTACCCCACTCCGCCCATACATTTCTATAGCGTATATTTTATCAACAGAGCTTGGGTTGTATGTGCGTAAAATTTTATTTCGATGTGGGTCTAACGCTTTGAGAGAATAATCCGGGCTTTGATTCTGGAAAAACTCATTTAAGAGTTTTAGTAACTGGATCGATGTCTACGAACTAATCTCGTATCCTATAGAGTTGTGCTCGCGAGGGGACTCTGGATTGGTAAATAAAGTGTGGCTCTCAGGCTTCGTGTGATTTATAATAGTGCCCTACGGTCGTCCTATAGTAAAGCAGTAGGGCGCAATGGCCAGCTGTTGTCGAGAAGAAAACCCCCCGAAGATTCCACAGCAAGCTAAGTACTTTAAAATGTTTTTCTTCGCCAAGCGGTCCGGTAGCGGAGGTGGTTAGCTGCCCGGACCGAGAACTCTATGGTCGGTGGTTCCAAACTTGGCTTAGGAACGTTTTTTTTTCTTCTCTTTTTTGTTTGTTTGTTGGTATCTTTTTTATTGGTTCGTTTCCAGCCGTACAGAGTCTTCCCCTTTTTACGAGCCCCAATGCGCCTTAACTTCGTTCTTACCTCCCATTCCATATCTATACCCCAGCTATCAAATATTCCACAACTCTCCCCTACCTCCCATTCCACACCTCCCCCCCCCCCACCTCGCGGCCGCAGCCGACTTCCCCCTCTGTATCTTATTCACCATGGTATATCTGCCATGGGCATAGGGGAGCTGCGGAAAACCTATACCGATACAGCCGGTCACAAGTTCGTTTCCCCGTCACGGAACGCTACTGAGTTTCGAACCCGCGACCTCCCGATCCGCTGGCCAGCACGCTAACCACTAGACCAACGCACCGGGTTGTTGGTATTTCATTGTAAATCTTACACTATCTAAGGACGAATCCGTGGTTTTGGATGGACTATACGGTAGAACCTCGATTATCCGGACTAACTGAGACCAGTGGGGTAGTCCGGATAATCCATTTTATGGTAAAACATAAGTAGTGTTTTAGAATCATAGTTTTTTTTTTTTTCATACGTATTTGTATCTGCATTAATAATGCAGATACAAAAAATAATCCATTGTGTACCAATGGAGGCAAAGTGAGACTTGTGAAGCCGAGGGCGATATTTTCAGTACGAATCGTAGACGAGCGCCCGAGGCGAAAACGAGTGAGTACGGAAAACATCGCGCGAGCCGTAAAAAGGCCCACCCTCCATAGTGCACACGATAATGAACATAACAAAGTCATGTTTAACGAGCGTTTGTATTGTTAAATAGCTATTGTATTGTTAAATAGCAAGCACGCAGAAAGTGCGTCGCGAGCGCTACGCGGGGGGGCAACTGGGGGCGAAGAGGGCAGAGCTCTTCACAGACAACAAAAGTATTTCATATGAAGAATTTATGACAAGGCGATATCGACGATATGTCGTTTGGATCCCACATGGAAGTGAGGTTACGTTGTTTCTTCCCGTAAATAACTTGTCAACGTAAGTCATTCCTCGACCTAACGACTGATGGTAGCAGCTTTACTCCACATCGGCGGACGACAATGACCGTGGGCGCGGGAAATGCGCATGCTCGGAATACGAATACGGGAACTTTTACGTACATGGAGCTTGAGGTGGTACTTCGCGTCCGGATAATCGGGGTCCTACTGTAGACGAAAATTTGAATTTCAACCTTTTGACATGTTTCGCCCAAATGACCGCTGTCGAACATTTATCAGTGATATTATGCACAATAAAGATTGTCTGCGTTCTTTTAATCCTCAAAAGGTAGACCTTGAAAGAGGTCTTGCTATACAATAGTTACATTTATCTGAGACATGGTTGGTTGGCCACTTCGGTTTTAACCTGCCCTCGTGCATGCTTTTACGACAATTCGGGTTCTTGTACATAATCAAAATTTGATTATTCATAAATATATCTGCATTCTTGGTGGTTTAATTATTATTTTTCCACACATTCTATATTTATAGTTGTCATACCGCCTATAAATGTTTTACAGCGGTAGATTGTACGAAATATGTCAAAAAGTTGAAATTGAAATGATAATCGTCCAAATAATAAATGTTTATACGATAATCATTGAATCAGAATAGATTTACAATAAAATGCCAATAAAAAGAAGAAGAAAAGTTCATAAGCCGATGTTAATACCGTCAGACTTCCGAGTCTGGGCCGCGTTCACCGTCTCGGCCGCCGGACCACTTGGTGGTGGAAACAAGTACTTGGCTTGCCATGTACTTAAAATGCTGCTATGTGCGTTTTCTCGAGAACGGCCCTAAGGCTTTATTATATGACGACCTCAGGGCACTATTATAAATACACGAAGCCTTATCCCGAACTTCACTTCCCAACCCGTAGAGTCCCCTTATCCGTCTACTACTAGTACACTATAACTACGTTTATACTCAGGAAATGTAAGAAGAATGTAAAGAATTGTTGAAACACATTTACTCCGAAATAAAGCAAACATTTATTAGGTATGTCTTATAATCTTCGTTTAAATTCAATCTGTTTGGAATAACGCCATCCAAAAATGTCGCACAACTTGAGACACTTATCGTCATTATCTCCGAAATAAAATTCCTTATATGCCAAGATATAAACGGTTAATAAACAATTATCAATAACTCCATCAATTTGAAAACACCATTTTTGATCAAATGACGCAATACTTCCTCGAAATGCAGCTGTATATTTTTTAGTTTTGTCTTTTTGATTTTCAAACCTTCAGTTTTGAAGCTCTGTTCCGAATCTTCATCTTAATCCCTTTACAATAATGTTACAATTTTGCTTCAAACGCTGAAACACCAGACCATGTGGACCTTGAGTTAAAGTAATTCTATCGGCAAGCTTCAATCCATAGGGTTTTCATTTTTTGTTGTGCCTTACTAAATATATTAATAATCGTTTCTGTAAAATTTCAGGGTCGGTTATCGACCTAATTTCAGAGTTCAAATTAAATAATAATGGGAATCCGTCAGATTCTCTAAAATAATCAGATTTACATACTTAACTCTTGTAGTAATCCAATGCTCTCGGAAAAAATTACGCTTATTGATCTAATTTTTATGTAATATCACGTTTAATTTGAACTTCCGGTATTGGATTTATTACCACTTGCTACGATAGAGAGACGTGACAGCAAGGCAACAGCTGACTGTAGCCCTAACCTCATCTCACTCATTCGAATTTCCACACATATTTCATTTTTAACCGACATATTTCGCCGACACAAACTTTCCACGCTTTTTACCAGTCGTGGACCGAATACAATGCTTTATATTTCCCGCACCTGACATTGTTTTGACAGATCGTCGTTGAAAAGCACGGAGGTTAAACTCGCCTGGCTGAGTAAAAAGAGACGGAAATAGAACCAACGTTGCCAAATATTAATACTAATATTAATAATAAATACTGCGCAAATCGTTGGAATAACTATTTTTTTATATTTCTAGTTAAACTTGAACATACATTGACACACAAGGAAAATGTTAGTTATTACAATTTTTGTTGTTGTTGCAAATGTTAAAAATATAAATTGCACAAGTATGATCAGTGGTACTACTAGTGTGAAGCGATAGGATTACTTCAATGGTCATAATAATCAACATCGAAACGGTATATATTTAATTAGGACGTTCTAAGAGAATAAGATTCGAGCCAATTTTCATGTTCTGTTTGTGTCAACAGTTTATATGTTCTGATCGAATTAACTCATTTCCAACAAACAGTCATCTTCAATTGTAGGCTAGATAAACATTGCACCTCTAAGAAAGTAGGAGAAAACACATTCGTATATCAGTGTTCGCATCTACTCTATACTTTGTTAAACTGTTTTTCATTTACGATATTACATTGTGCTCTAGCAACGCAAATATATGTTGATTTTTTCACATCACCCTAATATATAGACACAGGATGCGTCACTAGAATCCAGACAAAGACCTTTTTGTTAAACGTCTGTAACAAACTCAATAGCAAAGATGAAAAAAATGCTCTTGTATGTACCTTTGGGGAATTTATTCTGACCGTATATAGTCATAATAGGCATTCTGCGCCTTTATTACTAGCTGGTTCGAGTTAGGCATTTTCGGGAACAGAAGTCAGCGTCGGACTGGCTATAGGGTTAGAGTGGTGTTTGCCACCCGGGCCCTATCCCACGCTCCCCCAGGCTTACGACCTACACGAAAAATAGTGCATATAGCATACACACAAATAGCTTAAGAAACAAACGTTCGGATGATCTCAAATTCAGAAGCAGATGTGAACAAAAAATTGAAGTAAAATCTACGAGTTTCTATTATAAGCAATTACTGCACTACTTGATATTTTGCACATAATAATGTGTTAAAATGTTACCATGTGCAAATCAAATACTTGTTGTCCGCGCCTTTTGGCACGGTCAATCTTATTCTCCAAATTTTTCCCGGTTCCGTTCGTTCAGCTGAAAATATAATAAAAAGTATCATTACGGTGACATTAATGATCCCACTGGTAAAAATAATTCCTGACGCCGCCTCTGTCGACTGCCCGCGGGTTCCCGGTCCGGCGCGATACCTCCGTCGGTGTTACCCTGGGTCACCTTACCACCGACGTCTCTCACCGATGGTCCACCAGGGCCTTTCTTCACCGAGGGGACTCGCCGATAGTCCACCAGGCCTTTTTCCCCTCGTCGATGCTCTCCTTCGCCAAGGACACACCGAGGCTTTCCTATGCTGAAGCGACGCTGAGGCCCTCCGCCAGCAGTGCACCAGGGTTTCTCGCCGTCGCCGCATCCTTGTTGCTGGTCCTTCGGTGCGTCCTTGCAGCGTTGTGTCTCCGGTGAACCCCTCCGCATCTTCAAGGGTCCCGGGGAAAATTATCACCCTGATGGGTTAGCGCACAAATTGGACTGGAGAGAGAACACCAACAACGGCACGGATCCAAACCGATCCCATCTCTCCGGTCACCCAGCCCCTCCCTCCCTGTACACACTAGTACTAGGCCTTTTCATAAATAGTGTCTAAATGTGTAAATATTTATTATTTGTTCTTATTGGCCCTATCGTAATTTTTATTCCCGTGACCCCCCGCGTCCGCCACGTAAATTACGCATACTCGGTCCACCGTTACATAACACACACCTGTAAAAACCCAACACACGCACCGTGCACTCGCGAAACACGTTTTATTAATATTTAAGCGTCAAAACAAATTGTGCGGCTCGCGCTATGACACTTCGGGGCAACACCGAATTATCGTAGCCGCGCCAAATTACGTCCACGGCGCGCCGTGGGACTACACCATGTATTATCCTCGGGGGGGGGGGGGGAAAACCTCACTTCCTTACCGACCTGGCCCGAGCCTGCCTTGCACTAGTTCGTGCGCGGGCCGATGGTGGGCGTCGGGCAAAATCCTTTCCCGTAAACGTTCGCGACCGAGACGGGTATAAAACTCCGGCCTCGAGTCGCAAACTATGCATTCGATATCACTTCTTCACAGCCCGTGAGCAGTCGACCACGTAGCGTCGTCTTACCAAAAACGCCGTACGGTGCTGTCCGAAAAGCGAAAAGACCCTTTTTACAGCCAGTAAACATTTCGCTTCCTTTTTCTCCGTATCCTTAATCCTCCTTTTTTTGTAATAATACTTATTTCTTTTTTTATATTCATTTTTATATCTTAACGGAGACTTTGTCCTTGGAGTGCCATATTTCAGGCGTTTACATTTTATTTTTTTTAAAGGAAACGAGTAAAGCTTTTTGAGTGCGGTTTTTTCTTGCTTTTATTCATGATATACAGAACGTTAAAAAAAAATAAAAAATAAAAACCAAAATGGCGGCCGTTGCAGCTCCGCGAAAACAGGTCCTCAAATCGCGGGAGGTAAACGGCTGACATCACTCTTTGTTGATCTGAAACACAAATTCAAAGCATATTATCAATCTGTGACCCTTTGGTCATGGAATGACGGATGGGTTTTTCGTTTAGTATAAATTTCGGAAAATGGCGGCAATTTAAAAAAAATCGAATTTTCGCGTTTTTTTTCGCATAAAAAGATAAATAATAAATGCAAAAATGTATCTATCGAAAAAACGATCCGTCATTCCGTGAAGACATATTTTCTGAGTATGCTCTCCAAATTTCAGGTCGATATGTTAATTACAGCGGTCAGGAGAATGTCAGCCATTTTAAAAAACGCGTTTTCGAGAAAAACGCGTTAAAAGTTTTGTAATGTGTTTACACAAATGTGTTTATAATTACCGCTAATCGGCAATGCCTGGTCCATAGAGGTCGGCAATGCCTGGTCTCCTCTTCTTCTAGCTGCTCATGTTGAGTTCAAATTGATTTTTTGAAAATTTCAAGGACAAAGTCTGCCTTAATTTTTTGTACAGTTATATACAAACACTTTTCACATTCATATTAAAACAATTATTTATTCCATATCGTTTTCATACACACTTCATACACCTTCAAATCCAAGTACACCCGCCGAAATCGCCTTGTTAACCGGTATCTCGCTCGGTTTTTCTCCCTCGAACGTAGGGAGGAATAAATGGGTTAACATACTCAACTCAGGCAACACTGTGGCGGTGCCACGCCAGGAAATTAAAAAAAAATGTACGTTCTCTGTGTCGGGGGAATTACCCGTTTGTTAAAGATCAGGATCAATATCAAATAAATAAATCCTAACTCTTCAACTTGAAGATTGCAAATATAATTATACCGGTAAAAGAATTGGGTGATTGCACTTTACAATGCTGGTTCGCCCGTTGCAACAATAATATAAAACGTGCGTTCAAGGCCGTGATGTTTTGGTGCAATGCAATGCAATGCAGGCAACAATGCCCCGTTAAGTCGTCTGGCGCGTTCATTCGCTGCTCGCGGTAGTGGCGCGTCCTTCGTTGATTTCTTTTTATGCCTGTGCGTTTGCTTCTGTTAGTTTCTGTTCCCTACGTTAATTACGTGTACAATAGTCGCCACCATGGTTTTATATACAGGTCTTGAAACGACGGTAGTGGGGGAAGGTTCGCTTAGCGTCTAGTTTCTTTTTCAATTTTCGACTGCATAGTGCGTATAAAAAAGGGGGTCTCCTGTGCGAAAGAGACAGCAATATCGCGTGCGAAAGACAGGGCAATATCGTGTGCGGAACAGACAGCAATCTCTTTCTGTCTTGTGCACAGCGCATGCGCGTCGGACTGCAATTTCTCGGTTTACATGTTCTTGATTCTTTTTCGTAAGAAATCAGTCCAGTACACGAAACGTAAATTACAAAAGCATGGATTTGCATGCAAAAATGAACAAATAAATACATACATGCTCAAAAATATAACCAAACCTATATTAACCGTGTGCAGAACTCAAGTGGCCATAATAAAAGTGATTCATATGAAGCCTATAAATAATATTATAGAATGTTCAATGATATCAGAAGATATCAAACTACTAAATAGAATATTTAACAGACTTGAAAATGGTTTGCCAAAAGTGATTGAAAAAAAGTAAACTTACTTGAGTAATAATCCCTCCCTCACCTACTCTTTGAGCACGAATTTGTCTTCAAAGTGTTTTCACAAACGTACTGCGTTGATTTTAAGGTAGTTCTGTAGTTTTGGTCAAATATTAGGAATTGGCTGAAATCTAAGTATGGTGTAGATATGACCTTCATTGACTGATGCCCAAAAATTCAATTCGATTTACCGTTTAGTTCATGAGATAATGGCAATTGAATATGGGTATTTTTGTACGCGATCCCTATACCTAACACGTAAACCGATAGGACTTTGCTGGCATTTCTCGATATAGGGTCTAAACAGATCTTAGGATTTCAAAATAAAAACACACGTGTACGCAGTACTATTGTGGGATTGATTTTTTTTTTTAATTACAAACTTTGACCGTTTAGTTTCGGAGATATCGATTCATGAAAAGTGGTAATTTTATTCCACACCGAACTCGGGCCCAACCATCTGTGACGGAATGGCAACAGTGTAAAATGGAATTCAATCCCATTATTACAGCGAATACAATTTAAACTGTCGAATTTAAATTGTTGACCGTTGATGTTATGGTTATTCTCATCGCGTTTAGCCGCATTTTCTTGACACGTGGCTGCCGCAGCTTTCAGTCTTTTAGCAAGCGCCTTTTTTCTTGTAAACTTTCCTTTGTGTCGCATTTGGGTTGACATTTTCACCCTTTTTTAATTTATATAAAATATTTCGCAAAAGACGGAGTGTAGGAAGCTCAACGCTATGATTGCAGGAAAATCGCGCTGTTGCCACGATTACAGCGCCGCTCTCTATACGAGTATAAGACCTATCTGTGCATGAGTTGCGAATGTGTTAGACATATAGAGGGTACAAGCGCTGTAAAAAAATTTACAACCAACAGCATTGTATAGGCATTGTATGTTACTATACGATCCGACCGAAACTTTTGGCTCATACGTGTGACTACATAACTACCTTAACTCCACTCTGGGAATCGCTGCTTGGCACTTTTTTTCAAGTTCGGGGTTTTTTGGGAACGTACAAATAGAGCATTTTAGTCCACCTTTGTACCTCGTTTGCCACTGAGGCACCGCACAGGAGATCGGTATTTTCACTTCATTAAATTGACAATAACGGTTATTTCAACATATAAGCTTTTTGTTTATACGAGTGAACGATTTTCAACCCTTATACGCACATACGTCTATACGATAAAACAATTTATTGTCGGATTAGGTTAGTCGTATCATGTCCCTCCGATCACAACGACACACGGTGGCGGTGATAAGAAAGAAAAGCTTGGCCAATAGACGACTCACTTGCCGCCTATCAAATACGTCCGTCGTTTCAAGGCCTGTATATAAGACCGTGGTCGCCACGGGTCTTTGTGTCTCTGAAGTTAACTGCGGATTTTTTGTCCACATTGTACAGTTGCAACGAAAATGCCATAGACTTTTTTATTCACTATAATTGTGTAGTTTAACTTTACAATAGCTAAAGGAACTCGGTTGCATGCAATATTAACTTGTTTGAGGAGTAAATGCGGAAATGAAAGGAATTCAAGTTTCAATGAAAAATAATTCAATAGAAGTACCTCTATAGGTGTGAATGTTCATCGCCATGTTCGTTTTTCCAAAAAGTAGTCAGTCAGTACACGACTTTAATTATCGTCACATTTAGTTTTATATCGTGAGTGACGATTTTTTTATACTATGGACAGCTGTTCCTCATCACTGGTGTTCTGTAAATCTGTGACTCCTTCTATAAGGTCGCAACATTGGAATCGCCGCTAGTTCTTGGTCCGGGATCTGTTATGGCACGACAGATATCATTTGAGTTATCACCATCGGAATCGGAGTTCGTTTTAACTTCGGTTTACGTATCTGAATTAATATCATCGGCGTAAATGATGAACTGCTCTGTGAGCTCGTTTCCAACATGATTTGTCGCATAGATCAGCCCACTCTGCGCATAGGCACTGAGTCCAGCAATTTATTGTGGTATGAAGCACTATCAATGACGACGACTGAATTTTCAGGCAGATCCGTGATCAGTTTTATTTTCAACCATTTTTCATGTTCCTTCATTGTTCATGTCGTCTTGATAGTTTCTTGATTTTGTACCGGATTTAAACATTAACGGGTTACCCCCACTTGTAGCGCAAAAAAGGCCTTTTTCATGATTTTTTTTAAAAGAAAACTACCAAACTTTTTTAATCGATCAATATACCGTCTTAAAGAACACATCTTGAAGAACTTTCAGTAATTTTTTTATTGAAAAATATTACATTGTTTAGTGGCAAATGGCCGTCAATGAAATAATGTTTTTATATACACGGTTTGCGGTGACCAACATTGCGGCAAAGTGGATGATCTGAAAAAAAAATGCGGATGGATTTAGTCAAATATAAGTATAAACTAGTCTTTAATCGAAGGATTTAAAAGAATATTCATTTTTCACAAAATGGCGGACAGTCAAAGTTAATGGTTCGATTTTAACGAAAAAAAACGGCCGTTTTTTGACTATAAAACGGCCATTTTTTTTTTCGAAAAAAAAAATCGAACGATTAAAGACTACATTTTTATGTATTAAATAAGCCTGCAAAATTTCAAGAAGATCGGTTCATTAGTGTTCGAGTAATCTTGGTCACCGATTTCAGAAATGTCACTTTGAGAAAAACGCGTTTAAAGTTTCAATTTCAGTTTACACGAAGAAAATATTTTTTTTTGTAATCTTACATAGAGTCATCTATTCCGGGTCCATACTTCTGTATACTTATACTTCACAAAAATGCAATAAAAAAAATCGATTTTTTCAAAATCGCAAGTGGGGGTAACCCCTTAAAAGAACACCGGAAACAAATCCGCTGCCAAACCCTGTGTGCACAATAGCCACTCTCTGACCCTTGGATATGGGCTGCTAAGTCCTTTATTAGATCCGTCTGACTATGATTTCGTCTTCGCATTGACAATCTAGCCGACAGTTCTCCTCTTTAAAAAAAATGTCGATTGGGTAGTTAATAAAGAGGAAAGTTTTTACCTATGCAAACTGTTTGAAATAAGAAAAAAAAAAGCAAAAACGCTTGTCTACTCGATTATTATTATAATATGGTTTGTTTGGGTTATTTGCCCCTGATCTTGGGCAAGCGACGGGTTCTTAAAGTCATAATGGCATCTGGGCCTCTTAGGCCCAGTTCGACGCTGCTAGAATATCTCCTACAGAGTGAAAAAGACACGCCCGTATTTTCTCCGCTCGGTAGGAGAACTTCTGGGCAAGGCTTTTGAGCTTGAGGGTAACTGTATATCGGACCCATAGCTAAGGTTTTCCTGAGCAATGTAATACGTAATAGCCTCACTTACCCCGAATATGGATGGACATTTTCAAAACAATATCTCCGACATCAGCGCTTGCGATGCTCATCCACGTGCTGCGGAGTCTCGCGTTCTTTTGCCGTTTAACGAAACCGGGTACATTCGTGATTTAAAAAACCCGTCGATTTGGTTTTTTCCCATGTGATTATGTTGCACTTATGCTAACCATTTTTTATTTATTTATAATTGTGAGTATATTGAAGCATAGATAAATTATTTTTTTTTTTCAAAATATTCAAAGTATCTCGTATAACTGTTGGTTAGTTCAAACTTCATTTAAAAGATTTCTATGATACTAGAAAGTCAGTCGAATACGTTTTCGATACTCAAGAAATAAAAAAAGGCCAGCGATTATTGGTACGATATTAATTGAAAGTTAACATTATTATTAAAGTTTTGTGTATTCGTTAAATAAGGTTAAAAATAGAAGTTGTAAAGTGAATGAAAAGGTAGAAGAAATCGAGTTGACGGAAGGTGGTGCTGTTCAAATTTCAAGGGAATCGGTCTGATAGTTTTGTATTATCACATCCACCGATTTGAAAAAATCGATTTCCAGAAAATTGTCCTCAAAGTTTCAGGACTGCTCGGCACATCATTTTTTGAACGTACCACTAATACACAATTCCTGGGCTATATTGCAATCCTACAGCATCCGCTTGTACACTGTCAGTCACTTTCGTCTCCTTTTTATGTGCTCTCTTCGTTCGTGGCCTTGAGTGCTTTCGCGTTAGCTTCGTTGATGCGTCATTGGTGTACCTTTTACACCTTCCTTGAAGGCACATGTGGCAGTTCGCTCAGCGACCCACACCTGTTTCGCTCCTTTATTTACCATTTTTGGAGCCATTTTCCAAACCAATTGATTAAAACATTCGTTATTATTTTGTGTGAATCCTCCGAGACATATTCGAAGCAGAATACTGTCACTCAAATGTTCATATATCGGCTTTATGGCATTGGCAATATCTTTGTGTAAAGCTGCTTCATGCTTGTATTCTACAAGCATTTTAGATCCCTTGGCTTGTTGCCAGGCGCATCATTTTGGTCTCTCGGGGTAGTAGTGATGTTGCGGTTTTTCATCGGTTGACGTTTTATGGTAATAGGTTGCACAAATTGCTTTTTTTTCATATTTTCAACGGAATCGTGCTTCCGTCTTATAGCAAGATCACAATAAATATTCAATTGATCGATTGATGCAATGGTCAATCTAGTCCTACCTCAGAGCCACTCGTGATTTTTCTTACACACTCTCAGTCTTGCACCCATACGCTTCTGGACGCGAACGACGCGATCGACGCGTTTTATTATAACTAATTTCGACATCACTGCGGCACACGTCAGATACCACCGAGCCTTTAAACGTTTTAGAATTGTCACCGATATATCTCGTGCATTTTTTTGCCGATCGCCGCTTAAATACGGAACTCATTATTATTACGCCTATTCTCAACATTTCTACTTAATATTTGGTCTAAATTTCATCTAGATGTAATTTTTTTTGTACCCGATCCACTTAATTGCGGACATGGCGAGTTCCTCTGCGGAATATTCCGAAGCCCTTTACCTTTGAGGGATGTCGCAAACTGGTGATTGAGAGTACTCACAGATCTCCATAACTTCGGATGGTATAAGTCGACGCAAAGGATTTCTACAATTGCTGTTCTTCGATTATATTATTCATTATTCTCCCTGGGCGCAGCCGTTTTCTTCCCTACATATATGGTGTAAAATACAGCCACTTATTATCTCCTGCTGAACTTTTGCTTGGGCGTGCGTGTGTGTGTGTGTATCGAGGGTGTACTTAAATTGCACACACCAAATAAATAACGAAAGTATAGTTGGTCCAAACAAACCCAAACAACATATTTGCGGATTCAGGGCGGGGGGGGGGGGGGGGGGGGGGGGTAAATAGCGGCAGTAACTTTTGGTTCATCGACGCGATTACGAAATCTAGAGGTAATCTTCATCGTTTTAGATGGGTCCATATAGTGTTAAAACAGATTTATAAAAAAATCAATACATCTTTCTAGTATAAAAGAACACGGAAGTTGTTGCAATTGCAAATTTTGCAATCCCGCGCCGTCTTCAGGATTACCCAGGGGTCGAAGGTTGCGACGTAGCTTTTACGCTTCGCCCGCGCGGAACTTAACACACAAAAGTGTGTCTATGTATGTGTGTACGCACGCGTGTATGCGCGTTATTCGACATAGCTATCACATAAACACACGAAGAAGAAGCTTATTCTAAAAAAGAAAATACTTCTGAATAAGTAATTTTCCAAATGTATGTAAAATTTATTCTTTAAAGTACACCACGAAATCGGGTTAATGTGACTACAAGCTGATGCTTTCTTGTCAACTGTATTTCTAAGCTTGTAGATGCACGCAAAATTGCTGTTCATAATCGTTATTTATTCTAACGTCAGATGCTTGTAACGCTGAGACATTGATGGTTCGAGCGTTCCCGTTTCCCACAGAGAGGAGCATAATCCGAAAGCTTCGGGCCAACGTTATTTTCACAAAGAACGCAATGCGAAAATATGATATCCTCCCTAGTAATGCATTAGCATTATATTAATCGATAAAGGCCCGTTAATCGGAAGTTACTCATTTGAGTGCGCGTCTTGTGCCAATTCCTCACCTCAAATGAATTGCGAACATCAGGTGGAATAAAAAACTTACCCTACAGAAAATTTGCTCTTTCGGGGGGTATATGTGAAACGAATGTCGCCGCCGGGCATCTAAGGCCTGACGGTAACGTAGATGATTCTACTCTAGACGATATGGTTTTCGTTTGCAGAGAAAAACACGATTGAGATGAGTTTAATGAAAAAAATGTAAATGACGTTACTAGAGAATATATGCTACTTTCTCATGGCATTTATCGATAAAAGAATGTTGCTCTGAGATGTTTAAATTGTCTACCGCTCGGGGACAAATACAAACGCTTATACGGGCACGCTTATATGTTTATCTATAAGCATGAGTTTGTGGTTGTCACTTTAGCCGTTCTATTATGTGAACCTTCCGCCCAAAGAAGAATTGGCATTCGGAAATTGAGAATTGTTCAGAATTGTTCTTCTATTTGCTAGAATCTGGATTTTTCGTGCCTTGTTTAATAATAATGCCAGACAACGCACACATGAACACATCCACGGACCTTCATTTTGACATTGCAACTTCTGCATGACACCCCTTGGGGAACAATGCACGGGACAGTGTGAAAATGTCGATTCAGGTAACATCCATTTTGTTTATGCTAGAAATGTGATTTTACATTTTATTTTATTTACAATACATTTGCTTTAACAAATCGTCTATCCTGATTCAATAGAAAAGAATAAACGCTACTGCGAGATGTCAAAAGAGCGTCGACAAAAAATTTATTTCAGAAAGGCATCAATCGTCTCCCTCGAAACCGTGAATCTCTTGTCGGAAAAGTTGTTTTTATTCGCGTTGAAATGTTCAGATTTATTTGAGGTACGCAATTAATATGGGATATCCTGCACGTATGCGTGTGTATACAAACCGTCGTATCTTATTAACAATTTCATTACGAATTCGTGCATAGGTTCTTAATTGATAGTAGCAATAACATTAACGTTATTAATATTCGAACATCATGTGTATTGGCCTGTTAATATCGATGCTACTTGATCAGACTTACATATACTTAGAAATTGCGTAAACATGAAACTTTCAGACTGCACATTTTATCGTTTTATTTAACTCTGCCAGTAGTGATTATTATAACTATTATTATCAGCCGTAAAAGGTTCTAGTAGAAATATTTGAAATTCTCTGTTGCAGAGTAAGTGGACACAATGACGAGATGCACAGACGGCCTAGGGGGATAAACGTGTAAAAGTTGTCCCTGCATGTATCAAGCTGTGATTAGCATCATGAATTGGCATCTATGTGACTACAAAATTATGCAAATATTAACTTTAAAATTGCATTTTTAAGGAGTTATGGAGAGAGAAAAAGCAAAATAAAAAACGCAGTTTTTCTCGAAATCAGCGCAACCGAATGTTAAAATCGTCGAATTTAAACGAAAAAATTAAGGTAAAAAAACTGAAAAGTTTGCTTCAACATATATTTTTAACAAATTTTTCATAGAGAGTATTCATGTCGAAAAATGACGAGAGCCATGTATGTGGCGCGGCACCACGGTTTCACAACATACTGTCGCTCTGGCCGCATATCGTACATCGAATGTGCGAGACTAGGTTTAATGCTTGGGTTCGGAATTATTTTACGATAAAGTTGGTGAAGATTGTGCGCCTTTCTAAAAAGTTCAGCTCCAGTAAAATTACAATTACGAAAATTAAAAAAGTTTGTCCACCTGATATTTTGTTATAAACGCCATACTTTTCGAGTTAAGCCATCCTACTCATCAGAGTATCGAACGAAAAATAGTAAAAAAAAACTTAAGGGAAAATTTTGAAAAAATTCCAGTTGATCCAGTATAAACTTACGCAACTTTTTACATCTTTGTCATTTCGTCTAAACCCTTTCAATACGGCGAAAAAATCAGTTTAGTGCGCCTCATTATCGGGAACAGTTATTTTTCCTCGTAGTGATTATTGCGATGAAATATCTTTTCTGTCTGGAAGTTGCTCAATAAGGGTGCGAATTCCCTACGACTGAAATGCGCTTATGTTTTTTCAGTAACTGGGAAATATGTTGTCCCAGCCGTAATTTCAATTTTTTTCCAGACTGGGACATCTTACGCCCCGTCAGGTGTGAAAGGGTTAAACCCTATAGTTCTTGAGTTACGTTGCAATTTCCAAAATTTGTCTTTTTTTAGCAAAGAATGACATAACTTTGCGACAAAAATAGCACGAAACTTAAAAAAAAACGAAAATGGAGGTCCTGCAGCCCCGTTCAAGTTTATCATGGATAAACATGACAAAAATAATTCCATAAGCCCAATTCTCGATGGTCGAAAAAAACCCCGAAAACCGGCACGTACAAAAGTGCGTACCGGGTGGAAAAGAAATCATAAAAAATATTTCTTAAAAGCAAAACAAGGCCCTGTTCCCTTGTTCCCTTTAAAACGCCGTTCGGTAAATTTGCTTATCTTTTTTTTTATGAAGCTATGTAACTTTTAGTGCGGCAAGAAATATCGAGTGGTGTATCCAAACTTCTGAGCGGCAGTGTATGTAAAGTTACGAAACAAGTACTTTGCAGTTAGCGTTCGATACTAAGATGCTAAAGTTTTTCCCGAGGAATTGTAGTATGGTTTTTAACTTCTCATCAGAGTGCTTTTTGGTGTAAATTCTCTAGCCTTTTACTAGGATTGCCACCAATCCATGGTTTGAACTTGATACGTGGAGGAGCAATTTTTGCTAGCTCATCTCCCTATGCCCTTTGTTTCTGCTCGTTCGGAGTCCTATATCAGTTTTATAATGACATATTATGTCCTTACATTAGTTAAGGGGAGTAGGAAGGCTTTAACGGCTGAAAGTGGGGTAAAAATTCAAATGGCGTTTATAACCAATAGAAAAAACAGACGGAATTTTGGTTATTTTTAAGTTGCTGATCACATTTTTCTCGATGAAAATCATTGGTATTCGTAAAAAGAATATTAATAATTAGTAAATATATTGCGCGTTAAAGAGGAACGCGCCTCTCGCGCATTGCTTCCTTCTTGCCACGGTTCCACGCAGCCGAATGCAAATTTTCAAAGTTTTCAAAGGGCATTCCATTAGGTGGATTTGCCTTCCTAGATTGGACCTAAACATCGTAAAAATCAGACGAATGGCGGATAATAATGACAGAAACGTGAAAAATTTGCTCCAAAAAAATTACTTTTTCTATACAGATTTGGCTTCAACCCGTGCAGAAATGTGACCGGGCATTCCCGACTTGATGTATGGTCCAGGCTTGGCTTGCCTCGTCTGATTGACCCAACCGGGCCCTTTCGTGGAACAGACCAGAAATATCACAAAATCTTTTCCTGGGCAGAACACTGACATTTCCTGAATATTAAATCCCAACCTATTATTAAACAATACTTTTTGCATCATCAAAGATATTAAGGCCTTAGGCCACTCTAGAGGCCGAAAAAATAGACTTTTCGGGATTTTTTTTCTTCCGAAAAACTACAAAATACATCGAGATTACAAAAAAGGGTGTTTATCATACATATCAGTGGCTGTATACAATAATTTTTTTGAAGCGCTTAATTTCAAAACGGCGGTTGTGCAGCGTTTATCTCAAAACTGCATTTTTTAAGTTGGCCGGAAACATAACTCGGACAATTTTCAACTGATTCACTTGAAATGTTGAATATATTTTGAAAAATACATTGTCTATGGAAGTACGCAGGTTTTTTTTTATATTGCATAGTTCATTTGTTATTAACAATTATCTGACGATTTTTTAGGCAAATTTTTGGAAAGTGAAAAATTTCGTCAATTAATTGTATGCTCCGTTTTATCATCATATTATTTTCTTCAACAATAATCGACGCCTGACAATGCTATCATAAAGAATAAATTATGATAGTCAACGAAAATTATGTGCTGATATAATGGAGGATGTAATTACAATAAATGTAATCACATTAATTTCTATAGTACGACGCCGACGTTAATTTTATTTCATTTTTCTTGTCCCGTATATATATATATATATATATATATATATATATATATATATATATATATATATATATATATATATCAACAAAAGTAATTTTGCGGGTCGTTTTATTTCGACATTTCGCAGTCATTTACCGCTTGTTCTCCGGCCCGCTCCTGAGCAGTTCCCAATCTACTCCCTACTACTTTCCCGGTCATTTACCGCTTGTTCTCCGGCCCGTTCCTGATCAGTTCCCAAGAAAGGGAACGGCGGATCGGGACCTAACCTTCGACCCGTTACATTGCGAACCTATTCTAGGGTGGAAGGCCCGACCAGAGCCCGATATTATCTCGGGAAGGCAGATCAGGGACAGTACTTTTTTCCCGACTCAAATTTGTACACGGAAATGTGTGGAGAAAATGGCTATTTATATTTTTTTTTAAATCACAACGATATCTATACGTGTTCTTGAGTTGTCGTGTCAAAACAAATAGAAAATGTTGCTTTGAGAAAAAAAAAAACGCGTTTACAGTTCGCGCGTAGCATTACTGTAGGAAACTGTAACTTGTGTACCTCAAAAGTTGCCTGCGCTCTCGAATGAATTCTCGGGGGGCAGCATCTCCTTCAGCAGCAATCGCAGAACGTCGGTTCTTTTGTGCCCTAGCTTCTTTTGTAAAGTAACCGCCGAACGAAGCGACCTGTGCGCGGCCACCCGCACCGGTCGCACATCGCATCACACTTTTGGCTGTCCTAAGCTCAAATTTGCGGATTTTTCAGTTTTCTTTGCGCCTAAATGTTCGTAAAAGATTCTACTAATATAATAGGTCAATAACAAAGAATACTATTTTTTGCAATTTCCTACTCCCCTTAAACGCTTGACATTCAATATGCTCCTATAATCTACATTGAAAATTGACCGATTCTAAACTGCATCCTCCATTTACTCGATTAAAATAAAAAGGTTTCTTATTTTGAAAACTGTTAACCACTCGGGGGTTGTTCGATAGCTGTTAAACGGCAGGAGTTACAAAACGAAAGAAGTTACTCATTTTCAATAATTCGTGATTCGTCATGATTGTTCAAGTTTACGATCATGAATCCGATCGCACAATTGAGGAATGAAATATGACGGATCCAATATAGTAGAGCAAAATGGAAACAAAAAAACTTGATTTCAATAAAATTGAGTAACTGAGAATTTTTCAGGATGCGCATTATCTATCTACAAAATGTAGAAATTAAAAGCGCCGGATCTCTAATGGAGGAGTACACCGGAAAAACTATTTGATTTCAATAAAAATTATCATTCTATGATGTTACGAGTCTAACATGAGCATTGACAAATTGAAAAAAGACCGCTCAGTTTTTTTATACAACAATTAAAAGTTTCTAAAAAAGAAACTGTAAAACAAAACAAAAAAGATCCCTCAACGTGAGAGAACTAGCCGGCAATTTTTATTTCTGCATTCTTCGGAACGAGCAATATTTTATAAAATAAAGTATGGCGCCACTTGCCTGCAACTGCTAAGCTGCAGGCAAGTGTGCGAAAATGGGCCTGCATAAAGTCAGGATCCTAAACCAAGTCGATTTTCAATATTTTTTTCTGATCAGAGCATCGGGATGGCGAGGTCGGGATTTTTCACACAACGCATACATAGTCTTGCCGGATTTCAGTTTTTTCTTAAATGCAAAATATTGATGAACAATGAAGTTATTATTATTAAAATAAAGGTGTAGGTGATTTAGGCAACTAGGGTAATCTATGAAATGATAAATGAAAAAAAATGTAGGTACTTTCAGTATATTATTGGGTCAATGCATAATTCCGTAGCGAAATTCCGCTTAGTGCCGTACCGATTGTCGCTACGGAATCATGCACAAACCCACAAAAAAGGTTTCGTATGACAATTTTTTTAAATTTTGGTATTTACGAAAAATGCAAGGTGTTGGAAAAAAGTCTGCTTTTCGAATGGATAAAGAAAACAAAAAACATCTCGGCATAGCATAGAAAACGTTATACACTATGCCCTGTCTGAATTCGAACTGATTGTGACTCGGACGAATCGATTTTAAGATAAGACTTACACCGTTTCATGAAATAGAGTACCTATCTACATTTTCCGTTTAAATTTAGAGTTCTGTTTTATATTATAGTCATTCACTTTTTCACGTTTTTGGGTATGGGCCCGGCCATTTATTATGTCATGAATGTTTGCTGATTTTCACCACCACCACCCCCCCCCCCCCCCCCCCCCGAAATCATCTTATCCTCCCCATCGTCATAATCCAATTATCGTTACCGTAGTCCAACGACCAGACACCCCCCTTCTATTTTAAAATGACGTAATTTATGGACGGCCCCTATGGGGAATACTAATATGAAAGTTATTTGTTTCCAAGAGTGCTATTGTCTTCTTATATAAACAAATTAATTGTTTAAATGACAATTCTGACGAAACAATGCATTTTAGAGGAAGAAGTTTAAAATTAAAAATATTCCTTCGTGAATTTACAATGAAAAAAGTCTTATCTATTTCTTTGCAAACTCTGTTGGTAAAGAGGAACGACGCCGGACAAATAACGAGATGAACTTTCGTTGATCATATCTCCATTACTAGTAGAGTCAGCAAATCAATAAATGCGACCGTTTTTTTATTGCAAATGTATCAAGGAAATTTTTCATTCTGAAACTTTTTTTTTTCAAGTGCATTCTTTCATTACAATCGTGATTTAAGGGAGGTTTTTACTTTCTTCGGCAAAAAAAAATTGACTTTTCACCAATTTTTTATGCGAAAAATATTAATTAGAGAATCTTGAAATTTGATATGTTTACCAAGCGGTCTTTATAGAACATGATAATATTTGTTTTTAAGTTTGACAAACCATGGTACTAGGAGTTGGAGGAGCGTATGTCGGTGCGCCAGCGATGATATTCTTCGCTTGGGGAAGTCCTAAGTCCCGAACAGGTGATCTGAAGCAAAAGAATCAAACATATTTTTACTTTGTACAATATTGTGTCTAAGTCGAATTAGAATGGAAAATAAAAAATCAAAAATGAAAAAAAATAGTGAACGATCGAAGGGCAAGTTTAGTTTTTTACCAAAAATGTTTGCCGTTTTTTGTTTGAAATAAAAACGTTTAAATATGTTTGGGTAATTCTAGTTCAACTAATGACATTTGTTGTACGCGTGCCTGCTAAGTTTCATAACGTTTCCACATCTGGGTCGTGTAGGAGCACTTCCGCAAACTTGGAAAACGTGGTTTCGAGAAAAACGCGTTTAAAGGGAAACTGAAGTTTATGTGCAAATGAAATGAAAATGTTCATCCTTACATCTAATCTTATATGCGGGGATCATAGAGTACACCTTCCTCTTGGCATTGGCTCTTATCGATACAGCAAAATAAAATTTGCTTTATGCCCCAAACAAGTAGGAACGTCCCTTAAACAAATATATTGTGAGAAAGTGTCTTCGCGTATAGATTGTAACGTTGCGGACATCGACACTATGCGAGAAAAGTGTAGTAAGCGGGCTGGCGTAGCTCAGTGCTCAGAGCATTCGACCGGCAACCGAAAGGTCCCGGATTTGATTTTCGGCCCAGAAGCTCACCGCATTTTTTCGGATAGTTCTCGAGTTTTTTCAAGGGTTACAAATAGCGCCCACCAGCGGTCCATGGCCTGAGAACAATCCCGAAAATGTTTGAATTATCGTAATTGCCGTGGAAAAAACCCCTTTCCTTGATTGACAGTTTCGTTGAGCTAGTCTCGCCCTCCGGCCAGGATGGCCTGTGGTACCTCTTCCCCCTTCCGTACCTCAGACAAACCCCGTGTCTTTAGTACACGTTGAGCATTGAGTTCGAGTTGGGCAAATTTCGAGTCGCCCCGTCAGAGTTGAACCGACTCTGTCGAGGGGGAGTTGTAACGTTGCGAATATCAAGACTATGCGAGAAAAGTGTGGTAAGCGGACTGCCCTAGCTCAGTGGTCAGAGTATTCGACCGACAATCGGAAGGTCCCGGATTCGAATCCCGGCCCAGAAGCGCACCGCATTTTTTTTTATAGTTGTCCTGGATTTTTTTTCTAGGGTTACAAGATATACGTCAAGTAATAAAAAAAATACCTCTGAAAACATTGTTGTTTGTTTTACCATATAAAAAACTATGGTTTACCTGAAAAATAATAATGATGTTTACAAATTTAAACAGTGGTTTTATTATTGGGATTACAAATAAGTCTCCGCCGTTTGACACAAGATGGCCCCACCAGGAGGTCATGGTTGAAATTGTCAAACGTCATATCGTCAGGTTGGACATCTGGCAAGATCATGACCTTGAAATAATAGCGATTTTGTATCAGCATCACGCCATTTTTTTCGCGCGAAAATGTCGAGTTTTGAGCCGAATAAGCGTCATTTGCGGGAACTTTATAACTTTTCTTTACTTCTTTAATTTGAAGAAACTTGCAGCTGAGGCGCATCGATTGCTTGTAGAAGCATATGGTGAGGCTGCTTTAAGTCAGAGAAGTTTTGAGCGGTTTCAAACGTTTAATAAGAACGTCGACGACAAAGAACGTAGCGCAAGGCCGAAACGAAGACGCGGAATTGGATGCATTATTGGAGGGAGATTCGTGCCAAACGCCAGAGTTCCCGAAAATGACGCTTGTTCGGCTCAAAACTCGACATTTTCGCACGAAAAAAATTATGCGATGCTGATACAAAATCACTAATATTTCAAGGTTATGATCTTGCCAGATGTCTAACCTTACGATACCACGTTTTACATCTGACAATTCCAACCATAACCTCCTGGTGGGGCCATCGTTTGTCAAACGGCGGAGACTTATTTGTACTCCCAATACATTCTTTCAATTAATCAATTGTACAAGAAAAAACATGAAATTATTCATGTCATAACCACCATAATATGTACAATGTACATATTATGCGAGTGTACAAGAAATATTGTATACAGTATTATTGAACCTTATAAATAATCGTATTGAAAAAGTTTCATTTTCATTGAAAAAGTCACATTATTATAACAAAAAATTAACATCACTGTTATAGAAAAATACAACGTACCAATCACACAAGTATACTGGAAATGCTATGCAAGGTCTCGGTTTTATGACCACAAAGACTGTTTCACACTCGTTTGATGAATTCAATAAAGTCATTCGGTCATGTAAACATAGTACATACGCCATTTCGAGAGATGATTGACATTTTTCTCAACAGGCGCAGCAAGCGGCGCCTTTAGACTCGCTCTGGGCAGCCTCGTGACATAGCCCTGGGACACACAGGGCTTCCGTAAAGGCTATGCTGGTCTCTGCACTGGACACCCGCCTGAGAGTAACTCGCAGGCAGTAACGTCAAATTCGCCCACAGTAGACTCGTGAGAGCTTGCTCTCAAGTAGCCAAGTTCAAACATGCTATCTATACTAGTTACTTGCGAAGGTTCAAATCCAGTTCAAATTGTGATAGTACTCTCAGAAGTATGACCACGGCATGCCGCACTCGGACCAAAGAAAATACGCGTGCATTAATCGAAGAATATAAAAAAAAATCAAAAGCTCCGGAATATGAATAGTGGAGTGCTTTTCAAAATTGCATCACGATTCGAGTATATCGGAGTACCTGGGATAGCTTGTCTCATCGGTGTATCTATTTTTGCAATGGTCAGACCAACCAATCCTATTGTTTTTTCTGATCGACCTGCGATCATTCGGATGAAATTACCAAATTGAAACGCCCCTCGATTTTGAATTTCCGTACAAGATTATTAATAACGTCGATCTGCAATCTTCGTAAAATCCAGGGGTGAGCCCACGAACTATTATTTGCCTTTACTTAAAAAAATCCAAAGCAACTATCACCAATTTGTGAGGAGCCATCTCAGACACTGCTCACCCGACGCGACGTTCGCAAGCTACAGACGCTCGCCAGTGGACATGGTCCAGACAATAATTTGGGACGATAACTGACCAGTTACTATCAGAACTGCTCGCGAAAGTGACCTTACCGAAAAATACTCTCAAGTGGAAATAGTCGTGAGAGTACTTTCGAGAGCAACTCTCAGATTTTACTCTTACGTGGACAGGCACCTTAACTCGCGTTCTCTAGCAATTCTCAATAGTTCACTGCACCTTGCTTGCTATATATACATATATAATGTGTTACAGTGGTTTAGACAGCTCTAACCTCTGAACATGGTTTGAGCGTTTATAAGTGCAATTGTAAAAAAAAACGGCCTCCTTTTCTCGCCCAAACATAGGCAGTGGGAAGGCAAACAAAAATTATTTTGAATCAATTAACCAAAAAATATGCATCTTCGGTTACCGCCAACAAAACAAATGTTCAGAGGTAATCAGACAATATAATATTTTACACTTAACAAAACGGAACCCAAAAATATGGAACTTTCTTGCATCGAGCGCAGGTAAGATAAATTCATAAGCTCAGGTACTGAATATCCAGAAATATGAATGTTCCATACATTGCTCTAAAGCAATGAAAAATGTATATCTGGAAGGATCGAGGAGCCGAAAATATGGATTTGTCTCGTGTCAACCGCAACTACGGGAAAATGTCTGTTGGTTTTTGTCTAGGTTTTGTTCGCTTGGCATTTTGTGTAGGCTTGTCAGCCGACTCTATGCGCTGTGCGTAGATTTTGTAGCACTTTGCATAGGCATTAAGCCCAATTGTCAACCCCATCACTTGCATGAGACATTGCAAGATGCCGCAGCCGAACGGCGCGTCTACGTATGTATGCATCGAAACACCCGTTCTACATTTTTTGCGGCACTACTCTCGTCACGATAATCACCTTCTGATGCTCAACGTTCCAGTCGACGATACTTTCTATTTTTATTGTCGCCGGGACATTCAGCACGATCTCTCGAACCTTCGCCTTAGGAATGCGATCGTTTCATTTTCACTGCGTTCTGAAACACTTTGAATGTCGATCTGTACTTCAGCACTAACTATGAGTAACTGAATAAAAGGGCCGAGAAACACCTGTTTTTATTTGGTACCGTGAGCACTTTGCAAAATTTATACATGCAAGGGATCTTATCAATACATTCAATGTGATGTACATCGTTAGGTACAATTTGGGGACGATTATCACGTGCCAAAGATTGCTACGACCGTACCCTGTATTATAGCGAGGCGGTTCAGCGTAGTGCCGTCGGCGCTCAGACTCTTTAGCAATATCATCATAACTCGGTTAATTTTTAGAATCTTCATAAATACTTCGTTGCTAATCAAAGTTAACATTCAAGGCTCCAAAACTATGCAATAAAAAATGGTATTTAAAAAAATTCAAGCTCATGTAACATTCTTACACAGGATAGGTTCTGCCATTTTGACGTAACTGTATTTCGAAATGTGTAGCCGTACGAAACTATGAGAGTCGGCACACGCCCCTTGCATCTACCTTTCTCACTCATTTATCTATCATGTTCTATCTCTCTCGTCCTTATCGATGAACTGGTGCGTGGTCTCAATCTGTGCAGTGCCGACGGATTGGATTTTCCCTGCTTCGTTGGCGCTGTTAAGCGTGGCCCCATAACGAATATTGTATCATTGTGTGGAAATGGGGGCATCCATTAATTACGTGAGGTGATTTTAGCGATTTTTCACCCTCCCCCCCCCCTCTCCCCCTGGTGAGATGTAAGATTTTGCTCGACCCCCTCCCCCCTCCTCTAATCTCATGTGAGATTTTTCAAAATGCATACGTTCACGGAAAATAAATTGTAGTAGAAGTAACTGCGGTTGTAGTACCATTTACTCCACAATGTAAAGTAGTAGGGAGACTCTTCCTACGTGATAAAAATTACGTGATTACTAAAATTACTAAAATGACTAAAATTACGTGATATTTGCCGAAGACCCCCTCTCCCCCACGTGAGATTGGGTGAGATTTCGCTCGACTCCCCCCCCCCTTCCCCCTAAACGCCTCACGTAATTAATGGACGCCCCCAATTTAGTCGCGATGATATGTACATATCAGCGCACATCAAGTATTCATGCATATCGGTGCACAAAAAGTATTCAATAACATTACATTGCGACGCCGTTACTTGGTCAATAAATATTGTTTGCATACGTTTTTCCACGAGTTTTTTTTTAAGTATCGCTTGAGAGCATCTTGTCTTAGAAGACAAAAATGGGTTGTGGAGTTTCCGAAATCATATAAGCAGAGGGATTTCCGTGCAAACGATGGCCTCGGTATTATGAAATGCACATGCAATCTATGGAAATACGGAAAACATCGATGGAACATTAATGCAAATGCTAGTAACTTATTTATAAAAAGAAATGTATCCAAGACGACAGTAAATTCTAATAAATACTGCTAAGAAATCATTAGGTCAATTAAATAGTAGCTGATACAATTTTACCCGCTAACAAGGAACATCACTTAAACGTCCATTTTCGATTTTGTTGAAACTCATATATGGAATGAAGTATAGAAAACTATTAAACACGTATTTTTTTATCTGCGGAAAAGCTGTTTCAAGGGGGGAAACCACCCCTTAACGAAAGGCGTGTCACTCCTTACTGTATTTTTTTCTTCAATATTTCTATAGTGGATTTTTCATCGATTTACATTAGAAGAATTTTGGTTTTGTTTCATTCAGATCGGTGGACCGCTTGTGAATGAAACTAGAAAATCACCCCTCGACACGGCTTTCTTTGAGGGGTGGTTTTTCCGCCGATAAAAAAAAACGTGTCTAATAGTTTGCAATGCTTCATCACCTATATGAGTTTCAAAAAAATCGAAGACAGACGCGGACTTACAAGGGACATCACCCCTCGTAAGTAATTATCACGATAATTTGGGATCATTGCAATAGGTTATAGCTTTTTTTTTAGAAGCAGTACACACATGAATGTACATTTTCTTTCACTGTCAATTTTCGTAAGTGTATCTAAATTATACGTTTCAAATAATATGTGTGAGAAATGTGTAAGGCGACTAGTACGTAGCATCGAAATGAGAAAAGACAGTAAGTAATGTTCTGGCAAACTTCTAACCAGGATTTTGTTACCGTGCTACATGCGTGCTACCGGGTACTTGCTTCCTATTTCTAATTATATTTCTATAAGGCCCGGTTCCACAACTCTCGGTTAACCAAGTTAACCGAGGGTTAATGGCGAGTGGACCAATATTATTATTTATAATAGACTTTATTGCTCCGGGCAACGCACTTCCTCAATTTGCACTGGGAAACATTCACCTACCCCCGGGGGTTAGGCTCGGTCTTAATCTAGATCGGAACAATAACGCTGGGCGACACTCGAGGGTTCCGACACCACCTCGACAACCGCCCAGTAAAAAAAAAACGCGTGAAAAGTCCAATAAATCGCGCTGCGATAGCCGCTCCCTCAAGCCAGAGGGTTAGCGGCTACCGCAGTCCATAATCGTGTTGCCTGAGTAAACGGAGGGACCCATGTATGACCGCCTTCTGCATCCGACCCGCTAGCAACCGGACACCGGGTTTGCAAACCGGTATGCCAGCGAGGCCCGATACAAAAGACTCTTTCATCCCCCCTAGCGCGCCGATGATGAGGACAACAAGAGTTACCCTGAATCCTCGGTGCAAACGACGTAGCTCGGCCAGGAGAGGCTGATACTTGAGACGTTTCTCCTCTTCCTTTTGCGACACGTTCACTTCGGCCGGAGCCGAGAACTCAATGACGTATATCGTCTTGTCGTCGAAATCGAAGAGGACAACATCAGGCTTAGTCGCTTGAAGCGGCCCGATGGTCGCGAATGAGAAGTTCCAATAAATCTTGCACCTCTCGCCCACGACAACGGACTCAATATCTCCTGGTAAATAAGGCGGCACGGGCTCCCGGTATATCCCATAAGAGTGCCGTAGATGGTAGTACAACACTCTTAGGGCCGCGTTATGGCGATGGATATAGCCGGAGACTGCACAGACTGGGCAGGCCGACAGTAGATGCATTAGTGTCTCCGATGATTGTTTGCATGCACGACACAAAGTGGTCGGCTGACCCAAAACGCGGCTGCGATAGACCAGGGTGTTGATGACTACGTCTTGGCAGGCGCAGATAAACCCTTCGGTCTCGGACATCAGTCCAGCTGACTGCAAGAAGGAAAAGGTCAGCTGGGTGGACAACCCCTGTTCCTCGATGTGGTGAAAAAACACACCGTGCATGGGTTTGTCCACGTGCTGCCGAATCAGGACAGTCTGCTCGGCAGCCCTGATTGCCCGCCGACGTCGGGACTTGGGCAACCGAGCGACGGAGTCTGTTGGCAAGGCGCCACGCCGGCGCCGGCGGAACTCCAAGCCGAGGGTCTCTGCCGCACGATCTGCCGCCTTATAAAGAAAAGCACCCGCCCCCTGAAGCTCATGCTGGTGCACAATCTCCAGGAGCGGGTCCGAGCTTGTTATCACATCGCTTGCTATTCCGAGGACCATGCGGTCATGAAGACACTCCAATCCCAAGAGCCCACGGCCGCCGCTCTGAAGCATATAAAGGCGCATATAAAGGCGCGGGGTGGAAGATCGAGGGTGCAGACTCCGCTTGATGTTCATTATTTTGCGTGTGCCGATGTCCAGCTGTTTAACCTCGTCTCTACGCCATTTGACGACGCCAAAGGAGTAGAGCAGGACCGGGACAGCGAGCATATTGGTGGCAGTGATCTTATTTTTCCCAGACAGATCTGGTTTCCAGATCCGTCTGAGACGCCGCCTATACTCGCTGCGGAGGGCCCCCTTGATACCCTCAGCGTTTTGTACAGAGCGCTGATCGATGCCAAGGTACCGATAAGACCCTCCGGCGTCCAGGTGTTTGAAGACGCTCCCGTCCACCAGCCGAACATCAGCCGCGACACCCTCTGCTCTCCCTCTCCTGAGATGAAGAACAGCGCACTTGTCCAATCCGAAGTTCACTCCCGCCGCCCGCGTGTACGTCGCTACGATGTTCAAGAGGAGCTTAAGCCCCCCCCTCCCCGGGAGCGTATAGCTTGAGGTCATCCATATAAAATAAATGGGTGATCCCTCGCCCACGCTCCCCGGGGGGCCCGCTTCGTACCCGCGTGCAGCCCGCAAGGCGATTGATAAGGGTAATAGTGTGATGCAAAACAGGAGGGGGCTGAGAGAATCTCCCTGGATAATCCCCCTCCTATACCCCACCATTCCGGTCGACACGTTGCCTTTACTAGTCTTAACTGTGAAGCGTGTCTTCCGGAACGGCATGAGCTGCTTAAGGGGGGATTGTCTTTTTTTTCGCAAAATTTACCGCTTTTTGGGAATTTTTTTGTGAAGAAAGTATACAACGGAAAACTTGTGAAACTTGGCATATAGTTTTATTGATCTGTTTACTACATACAAAAAATTTTTTAAACAATTTCATCAAAATATCCGCCTCCCACCCCCCTCGACGCGCGATGGTCCTTTTTTGATGGTGTGCACGATTACAGCCTTCACGTTCATCCTGCAACAAAAACCCAAAAAGCATTTTACTTTAGACACATATATCTATCGTTCGATGAAGGGGGAAAAAAAATTGACGATTTGGTGACGTTTTGAACTTGAAGTATCGATTTTTCGAAAAAAATTGATCGATTTTTTGTTATAAATAAAAAACTATTAAACGTATTGCTTTTTTGCTTCATCAAACGATAAAAGGATGTCAGCTGAGCATTCTGTCCAAATTTGAAGGCAATCGGTTGAATAGTTTTTGAGAAATCGTGCACACCATCAAAAAAGGACCATCGCGCGTCGAGGGGGGTGGGAGGCGGATTTTTTGATGAAATTGTTTAAAAATTTTTTTGTATGTAGTAAACAGATCAATAAAACTATATGCCAAGTTTCACAAGTTTTCCGTTGTATACTTTCTTCACAAAAAAATCCCAAAAAGCGGTAAATTTTGCGAAAAAAAAAGACAATCCCCCCTTAATGGATCTCACAATGTAAAGACTCACCGAAAGGCGTTCGAGTAGGTGTATAATCAGTTTGTGACTGACAGTGTCGAACGCCTTCCGGTAGTCTATCCAACCGACTGAGAGGTTACGCTTGTGCTGGACCGCGTCTTGCGTGATGCAGCGGTCCACCAGCAGGTTCTCCTTACAACCTCCCAGCTCCCTCTTGGATCCCCTTTGTTCGTGTATCTCCCGCCATGCAGGCTCGATCTCGCGCAGAACACGCTCATAAAGAATCTTTGTGAAGATCTTATAGAGCGCATTCAGACACGTTATCGGGCGGTAGTTCTCCGGACGAGACAGATCCCCTTTTTTGGGGCGTAACACCGTCCTTCCTTCTGTCGCCCACGTAGGGATTGGCACCGTCTCATCGATGAACGACGAGAAGATGCGGGCAAGATGATGGGTATGGGTACACGTGAATTTCTTCCACCAGAAGATGTTAATCCCATCCGGCCCGGGAGCGGCGTGGTTCCGCATGCTACTCACCGCCTTCTCCACCTCACCCCGCGTGACTCGCCACGCTGACTCGGCTGTTGCCGGCAAAACGTGTCGATCCGCCCCAGAGCTGGAGTGCTTTCATCAAAATGATCCGCCTCGCTATACAGTTTTCCCCAAAACCGCTCCACCTAAACAGCTCTTGGCGCTTTGTCGGGGGCGGGCGTAGGTGGTCGGAACCAGCGGCCTGGGTCAGAGCGGAAAAGGACGTTATCTAACGCCCGACCCAGCCGCCTAGGGATTGCTTCGCAACCCCGAAGTTCCGCACCTTCTCCACGTAGCGTTCCTTCACGATAAGAAGGTCAGCTTTGTTCAGTGTGTGATGACGGCATTTCAGTTCCGACCTGATTTTTCGGATCTTAGGGGTCAACGCCCTCCCCGCCGTAATGAAGTCTAACACACACTGAACACGGGATGCCCGCCTCCGTGTTTCAGTGATCTTATTCTGGAGCTGTGCAACGCGCCGCCGAGTCTTAACCACGAACGCCGCCTTATCATTGCGTGTCCGAGGTTTCGCCTCAACAGCCGCGAGATATACAGCCCAGTTCAAGCTGAGGAGATCAGTAGTCTCAGGGATTACTGCCGCACGGGACTCATTTGCCGCTTCTAGGCAACCAGGCTGAAGAGAAAATTTCCCAGTGATTCTCTCCCTCCTTGTTTCCCAGTCCTTTGTCAAATCGACGCGCCAACAGGGGGGTTCCGACTGCCGGGGGGACCAATCTTGAGGCCGTCCGGCAGAGCTCCGCACTGAGCGCGCGGAAGAGCGCCTGCCGGACAGCTCTGGTGGTAGTAACAAGAGATCGTAGCCTTGTCGTC
Organism: Ophion slaviceki; assembly: GCA_944452715.1. Lineage (NCBI taxonomy): Eukaryota > Metazoa > Arthropoda > Insecta > Hymenoptera > Ichneumonidae > Ophion > Ophion slaviceki. The sequence continues at coordinate 35,619,580 of OX101792.1, read as the reverse complement.
GCAAACGGGCGGCCTGGTCTCGCAGATGTTGTTGCGAGAGGTATGCAAGCTCTGGGTGCACTTGGGTCCACAGGGCCTGCAACCTCGCCATGTAGCCCCTTCGTGACGGCAGGCTATCCCTCCAGCAGCGGATGAGGTCCTCCTTGAGTTCCTCCGTCCACTCTAGGCGCCGATTTAGAGCCGTAGTCGTTGCCGTGGATCCTATACGGGTGCCCCTCCCAACTGATCCTTGGTCCCCAATAATAATAATAATAAGTAATAATAATAATAATAATTATTATTATTATTTTTTTTTATATTAGACTTTATTGCTCCGGGCAACATACTTCCTCAGTTTGCACTGGGAAACATTCACCTACCCCCGGGGGTTAGGCTCGGTCTTAACCTAGACCGGAACAATAACGCTGGGCGACACTCGAGGGTTCCGACACCACCTCGACTGCCGCCCAGTCAAAAAAACGCAAGAAAAGTCCAATGAATCGCTCTGCAATAGCCGCTCCCTCAAGCCAGAGGGTTAGCGGCTACCGCAGTCCACAATCGTGTTGCCTGAGTAAACGGAGGGACCCAAGGATGACCGCCTTTTGCATCTGACCCGCTAGCAAACGGACACCGGGTTTGCAAACCGGTATGCCAGCGAGGCCCGATACAAAAGACTCCTTCATCCCCCCTAGCGCGCCGATGATGAGGACAACGAGAGTTACCCTGAATCCTCGGTGCAAACGACGTAGCTCGGACAGGAGAGGCTGATACTTGAGCCGTTTCTCCTCTTCCTTTCGCGACACGTTCACTTCGGCCGGAGCCGAGAACTCAATGACGTATATCGTCTTGTCGTCGAAATCGAAGAGGACAACATCAGGCTTAGTCGCTTGTAGCGGCCCGATGGTCGCAAATGAGAAGTTCCAATAAATCTTGCACCTCTCGCCCACGACAACGGACTCAATATCTCCTGGTAAATAAGGCGGCACGGGCTCCCGGTCTATCCCATAAGAGTGCGGTAGATGGTAGTACAACACTCTTAGGGCCGCGTTATGGCGATGGATATAGCCGGAGACTGCATATACTGGGCAAGCCGACAGTAGATGCATTAGTGTCTCCGGCGATTGTTTGCATGCACGACACAAAGTGGTCGGCAGAGGCTGACCCAAAACGCGGCTGCGATAGACCAGGGTGTTGATGACTCCGTCTTGGCAGGCGCAGATAAACCCTTCGGTCTCGGACATCAGTCCAGCTGACCGCAAGAAGGAAAAGGTCAGCTGAGTGGACAGCCCCTGTTCCTCGATGTGGTGAAAAAACACACCGTGCATGGGTCTGTCCACGTGCTGCCGAGTCAGGACAGTCTGCTCGGCAGCCCTGATTGCCCGCCGACGTCGGGACTTGGGCAACCGAGCGATGGAGCCTATTGGCAAGGCGCCACGCCGGCGCCGGCGGAACTGTAAGCCGAGGGTCTCTGCCGCACGATCTGCCGTCTTATAAAGAAAAGCACCCGCCCCATGAAGCTCATGCTGGTGCACTATCTCCAGGAGCGGGTCCGAGCTTGTTATCACGTCGCTTGCTATTCCGAGGACCATGCGGTCATGAAGACACTCCAATCCCAAGAGCCCACGCCCGCCGCTCTGACGCAGCATATAAAGGCGCGGGGTGGAAGATCGAGGGTGCAGACTCCGTTGAATGTTCATCTGTGGTTCAAGTACGATTGTGGACTGCGGTAGCCGCTAACCCTCTGGCTTGAGGGAGCGGCTATCGCAGAGCGATTCATTGGACTTTTCGCGCGTTTTTTTGACTGGGCGACAGTCGAGGTGGTGTCGGAACCCTCGAGTGTCGCCCAGCGTTATTGTTCCGGTCTAGATTAAGACCGAGCCTAACCCCCGGGGGTAGGTGAATGTTTCCCAGTGCAAACTGAGGAAGTGTGTTGCCCGGAGCAATAAAGTCTAATATTTAAAATAATAATAATAATATTAATAATAATAATAATAATTATTATTATTATTATTATGTGCCTTCTGTTTACGTGGTATTCCAGTTTACACGCCTGGCCACTTAGGGTCACCATTACCGTTTATAAGCAGTTTGTTTTCTTTTATTCACTGAGTCACTTAGCCTCGGGTCGTGTGCCCGAGTTTCCGTCCCCGCCACGGGGAGGAGGACTCGTATTTTGTAGCCTACCACCTTTATTTTAGCATGTATTACGTGTTGGTCCTTGCAATAGCCTTAAGACGCTCACTGTCTCTACACTACACTAGTGTCAAATCGAAAAAGTCCTTAAATAGAGAAAAATTGTCTCGATCACTGGCCGAAGCCAGGGCCGGTACATCATGTCCAATCTAGCTGTCTAGTCCGGCACAACCCGACATTTTGGATGTACTCCGGGCACAGCTTACTCTTCACAGAGTGGGACACTTCCTTTCTCTTACACCGTGCGCAATTGGAGCACTTTGGTGCCTCTTTGTCCGGGCACTGGTCCCGAAGATATTCTTTTGAACGATCTCACAGATCTGATCTGGAGCACTGCGGTTCTTCGCATCTGGCCTAAACAGCGAGTCACGTTCAAATACTCGGCTGTTCAGTGTGAGCCCCAGGCGAGGAACAAGCGTCCTTGCCCGATCACACCCTCCATAGGTCGCATGGGTAACTGGACCAACCAGTTATTTCGACCTTGCTTGTTTTTGAAGCAATGCTGGAAGGCGACTGCCTCGTTCAAGGCAGCCTCCTCTTCGTTCGAGTGTCTTAACCCTAGGACTCTACACATCGGTACCCCAAAACCCACATCATTTTTGGGGTCCTGGCGTTCCAGCAGTTTGGGTAGTCACGTGAAAATATCGATCGGATTAGGAGGGGAGACGGTCTAGAGCAGGTTTGTGCGGGAACAACCGTCAGTTATAGTTTGAACGTGACGTAGTGAACATTCTTCGAGAGCCTGGGGTTAGCGTAACCCCACACTTTTTGCGATGTTTTGCTCTGTGTAAGTATATAATTATGTACGTTGTTTTCTTGTTATTGAACCTTATTAAATCAGTGTGTTATCAACAGAAATTACATTATGAACGTTTTTATACTATTCTGATTTTTTTCATTAGATTAAAGTCATGGGGATGCGGTCGCAAGTACGACAGGCGGAGGAGGTCCGGAGGATGCTGCAGGCGCACAACAATGAAGAGGAACCTCAGGACAACAACTCGACTGATAGTGAATCAGATCATGAAGAAGAATTGGAGGGTTCTGATGAAGATTCTTTAGAAGGAGGACGAAATTCTGCCCGTAAACGTGCAGGCAGCGACGATGACATGATCACACGAGAAGTGAAGAGAATAAAAATGCGTCGTACATCCCAATCTGCTCTCGGCGGTACTCGGGGTAAATTTCTTTACGGGAAAAACCGATACAAATGGTCACTCGACCCTCCTGCTCCTCGCTCTCGCATTACATCCGCTCATAAGATGAATAGGCCGCGTGGAGTCAGGGTCGGAGCCAGTGTAAAGAGCGAAGTTGTAGCGTGGTATCGTTTGTCACCTGACGAAACCTTGAATGTCGATTCCCGCGTTGCCTAGATCATCGCTCGATGCAGCGCTCTCGATGCGCACCAAACTGAATTTACAACGAACGAATCTTCATTTCTGCATTTATTACTACAGTGTACGTTTCTTTTGTTTACATTCCCAATATCCCATGTCAAACTACCTGCAGCGATTTTTTCAGTATTATTATGTAAAACCAGTTCTATATCCTGTACCTTGAGCTAAATGTATTATTTTAAAAATAACTTCATGCATAATCAGGTAAATTTCCTTGAATATATTTTTTTGGAAATAGAAAACACTATTTTTTTTACATAAAATATTTTTTTTTTACATTTATCTACACTTTTTCCCTCAAGAAACCACGCCGAAACATATTCAATTCTTTTTTTAAAGTGCCATATTTACCCCTTGTGAAATTCTTCAAGACCTTCAAATTTTTTGTTTATAATTTTTTTAAGGTTGGTCCATACGGTTTTTTTCAAGAATCAACGAAAAATTGTCCAACATACGCATACAAAAAGTGTGATGATTTTTAAAATTATTTTCAGTGAGGTATGCTAAAATATTTTTTTTGCTTTGTTCAATCCCATTTTTCATGGCCGAAAATTCATATTAGGTTTTTCTCGCAAAGCCTATTCCATTCGTCTGTTTTCGAACGTTCGAGTAAAAAAAAATCTCTCTACGATAAACAGTTCGTTAGCAGCGTTGATTTGAAGTGCTGGGGTGTGCCTAACCTCAGTGTATGTTATTTGTTTCGTACAGGTAGTATAGGGTCCTAGGGTTAAAAGTTTTATTAAAATAAGGTCGTCTTTAAGGTCTTCTTTAACCAGATCCGTCTCAACGTCACTAATGATGATCGTCGGTTTCTTCTTTTGCGGGATTTTGAAATTATCGTTTATTTAATCTACAACGTAGTCACTATTTCACCCAATTAACAGTTCACTTTATTCGTCACTTATAAAATATTTCACACGGATCGTAAATATAATGTTACTTGTATATCGTAATGAAATATAATAGAAAATAGATGTATCAGGGTTATGAGAAAACAATAGGTGATTCGGCTTCGAAATAACTCGACACGCAATGCCGCTAAGGTAATTGTCGCGAACGAATATAACGAAGGTGAATTAAGGGCCGCGAAGGTATTTCCTTCATTCGATGAGTTCTTACGCGATCACGATTGCAATGGTAGAAAAGGACAACACCGATCGTACCCGCGAGAAGCTAAGTACGCGAGCAGATTTGCCACTAAGGAGTGAAGGTCCCTCGACCGATTGTTCGGAAAGGCGCAATAAGACTGAGGAGTCACCAAATGGGTGACGCCTTGAGGATATCGGTAAATGACTGTGTGTAGATTGTCGTGGGGGTAAATTGCGAAAGAATGGATCAGCGATTTTCATGAGGTTTCGCAAAAAGTTCGATTGTTGCAATCCCTTTTTGTTTGCTCTAATGTTTCGAAACCGGCAAGTTCGCTTCTTGAAGAAAGAAAGGGAATTTGATGATTTAGGGTTGCGAAATATTGCGCGCGTTCGGTGGTATGGAGGCCGCGGAGGCAATGACACGAGTTGAGCAATACGGAAGTATACGGATACGTAAAATGGTCCGTAAAATTAAATATATAATAAATAATCAAAATAAAGCATACTCTTGCTCTATCATTTGCCCAGTGATATAGTATTTTGCGCGAAAAATTCATAAGTGGATTGTGATGATTTTGAATTGAGTATATATTTTTTTAGTCTCTCAATAAGGTAAAATGATAATCCGTAAAAACTATTTTAAGTGCGAGCTAGGGAAATTTGTAATGAAAACAGTATTCATGAAAAATGTCATATTCCAATAAATGTTTAACTCATCTGATAATTTGATTATTCATGTCATACTAAACAGGGCTTATTAATAATGCTTCATTGATATGTCGTATATATGCGTACACTCAGAAAAAATATGTATTAAGGACAAAGAAGTTTGTCTCCCGGCGAATAAGTTTTCTTATTGGTATGTCGGCCTACTACGATTTTATTAACAATTAAGACATTTTTTTATTTAAGTTTATGTTTAAGATTTACTAAGAATTTTTCCTAACATCTAATAGGATATGTTAGAAGGAATAGGTGTTTTATATCCGACAAATTAATTAACATCTAATAGGATTCTTCATAATCCCCCAGCTGGTTTTTTTTCGAGGAATTGTCATTTCGTCCGTCATTATTTTCTCACTTGAACGTTTTTTTCACACTTTATATTCTTACTTACACTCAAATCATTTCTCACTTTCGAGTTTCTCACTTCCGAAACGCAACACTGACACTTGTGCCAAAAGCATTGGCATAGAAAGAAGTTACATGGTAAGCGCATACGTGATCTACATCTGACGAGCGGCTTGCTGTCGGGGGCCCGTCGCGTTGAAGGGCAAAGTGCGCATGCGCGCATTAGTATCATAGTCGCGAAATAAGAGGCTTTCGTGATTGGAAAGTAGTATTTATTTGATTTGAGAAAATATTTATTCAAATTTTCTATTTTAAATATGGCTTTTAATTTATGTGACAAATCGGCACGTAAAAAACATATTTAGTGACGCCGAATAAATGCTGTAGTTACAATCACATAAAAACTGTCTCTATACGAGTGAACATTTGTTAATTTCTAACAAATTATGTTCTAATGTGCCAATTTATTAGAACATAATACATTTTTTTTCTAAGTGTATAGGCGCCCGTGGCGAGAGAGGGTTTAGTAAAATTCCCTATAGTTTATTGACGGCGCCATCATAATATGGTTAACACGACTATTAGCGAAAAGTAGATCTAAACATGCTATTTGGGTGGCGTGTTTCACTATCTATTATCCCCGAAATAATTATTAACTATAGTAAAGGCTTGGCAATATAGATATCGTTTGTTCAGTGCTATCACGAAATCATGTTAATAAAGTAGGGATAGCAGAACTTCATGATCGATATAAATATATACGCGCATCAATTGTTCATTTTTCTGAATTCGATATTTCAAAAACTATTGCGATGCGCCAAAAATTCATTTAAGCGGTGACTTATATTATCAAAAAGAAGATCTGTGCAAAATTTCACCTAAATCGGAAGTAACAGTCATTCGGAAGTGCAGCCGAAATTGCTTTTGTCTGTTATGCCATGTCTGCAATTAAGTTACCACAAGCACTTGATAGCGTAGTGACAGCATGTGTAGTTATAGGCAGGTAGGTTGTATATTCAATTCCACGTGTAGGCGGAACCTTTTCTTCGAAATAAATCATTTCAGCAGGTAGGGGGGATGACGAATTATAATAAAAAAATCGTTGAGGCAGACCTCTCGGTTCAGTATTTTATTTTATTGTAGATTTATGCAATATGCTATGCATTTAGTAGGCCGACAGTGTTGCGTCGTATGTTCTTAGTGCATGTCTGTATGCGTAATAGTGTGTATGTGTAAGCGTGTATACGTGTCGCATCCACGAACGGTATATCGACATCCTACTTAGCGCCTAAAAGTGGAGAAAAGGGACATTTGTTTCCGCTTAAGATGTTATGTAGGAGTTCATTTTACTTTAAATTTAAAGCTATTTTACCACCTTTATCTCCTATCACTATGAGGAGCTGCAGGGTCAAAATAGGCTGAAAATTTCGACTCCAACGTGTTGGCTGTATTAGTCAGGCCTGCATTGGTCAAGGACTGTTTAATGCCGTAGTTGTTGTAGTCAGAAAACAGGTTTATAAGGTCTCGAGCTGCCCGAGTTGAAAATTTCAGCCTATTTTGACCCTACAGCTTCTCACAGTAGTAGGACATAAAGGTAGTAAATATATAATTTCAAATTCAATGTACAGTGAATTCCTACTTATCGTCTGAAACGGGAACGAATTGCCATTTTCTTCACTTTTAGGTGCTCAATAGAATGTCGATATACCATTCGCAAATACCACACGTAACATGCACACACATACCCGTTTACTAAATGCATCAAATATTGCAAAAATCCAAAATAAAATAAAATGCTTAACTGAGAGTTCTACCTCAATTATTTTTTATTATAATTCGTCATTCTCTGATCGGAAATGATTTATTTCACCTACACACGGGACCGGACCTACAACCTACCTACCTATACTACGCACGCTGCCACTATGCTATCGAGTGCTTGTGGCATCTTAATTGCAGATAGGGCATAGCAGACAAAAATAATTCCGGCTGTACTTCCGAATAGCTGTTCCCTCTAATTTAGGCGAAGTTTTGCACAGATCTTCTTTTTGATAATATAATTTACTGCTTAATTGGATTTTCGGCGCATCGCTACAGTTGCCGAAATATAGAAATTTTGGAAATGACTACTTAATGCGCGTATATATCTTTTCAAAAAAGTATGCAAAGTCATAAAAACTTCCCTCGAAAACATAGTTGTTTGTTTAACTGCAATACAAATTATGGCTTGACTTTAAAATAATAATTATCTGTTGTATTTCACATAATGGTTTTCTCATATTTTTTCCATCAATGACTCGTACAAAAATAATTAGGATAAGGTTCCGAAAGCCACCCCCCCCCCCCCTCCCTGATCAACCTTACATTTTGCACAAACCTCCCTTTTAATATTTTAAGACAATCCCTTAAGGGATTTTTGGCGAGTCGCAATAGTTTTCGAGATATTGAATTTTAAAGTTTTTTTTAACGCTCCCCGGCTATATATATATATATATATATATATATATATATACAGGGTGGCCGGAACATTGACGTCCAAAAATAAAATTTAGGTCCCTTGTATCGTGGGGTATCCGAATAACCCCCATGTATGTCCCGCGACTTTTCATAGTTTTCGAGTTATGAATTTTTTTCTGAATTTTTGAGACTTTTCGACCTGACCAATTAAAAAAAATCTAAAACAAAAGTAGAAGACTGTGTCGAGATTTTTTTTTGCAACTGAATCTTCATGAGTAGTACTTTTATGCATAAAATAATCAGCTTCGTAACTGTGATGAATGTTATGAAAATGTTGGTCTAAAGTGAAAAATTTACGTTCAGTAAATTATGACTTAAATTTTCAACTTTAAATTAAAAATCTAAACAGGTGACTCCATGGTTCCTAATTAGGCCTCAAGAATGCGCCAGACTCTCAGCTTTTATAATCATTTTAAAAAAGTAGTACTCAATACTTTGGCTACAATTGACCTTCAAAGACAGCGAGGTGGAAAATTCTGCAAATTAGCCATCTGATTAATAAAAAAGAATTTGCCCATTTTATCATTCCTAAGGTTATTTAGTTTGTTAACTAACCAAAAATGACTGCAGGGAAAGCTAAGATTTAAACATTGGGAGGTTAATTTTTTTTAGTTTAATTTAAGTTTAATGAATTTTGCGCGATCCGTTCTCGTGGATCAGGTGAAAGAGTTGCGCCCTCGTTTACGCGCAAAATTCGTTGAACTTAAATTAAACCAAAAAATAAAATAAACCTCCAAATGTTTAAATCTTAGCTTTCCTGCAGTCATTTTTGGTTAGTTAACAAACTAAATAACCTTAGGATTGATAAAATGGGCAAATTTTTTTATTTAATCAGATGGCTAATTTTACGAATTTTCCACCTCGCTGTCTTTGAAGGTCAATTGTAGCCAAAGTAGCCCTATTAAGTACTACTTTTTTTTAATGATTATGAAAGCTGAGAGTCTGGCGCATTCTTGATGCCTAATTAGGAACCATAAGGCACCTGTTTAGATTTTAAATTTAAAGTTGCAAATTTAAGTCATAATTTACCGAACGTAAATTTTTCACTTTAGACCAACATTTTCATAACTTTCATCACAGTTACGAAGCTGATTATTTTATGCATAAAAGTACTACTCATAAAGATTCAGTTGCAAAAAAAAAATCTCGCCAAAGTCATCTACTTTTTTTAGATTTTTTTAAAAATGGTCAGGTCGAAAATTCTCAAAAATTCAAAAAAAAATTCATAACTCTTAAACTATGAAAAGTCGCGGGACATACATGGGGGTTATTCGGATACCCCACGATACAAGGGACCAAAATTTTATTTTTGGACGTCAATGTTCCGGCCACCCTGTATATATATAGTCGGGGCGCGTTAAAAAAAACTTATATATATAAATCTGCTACATCTCCTTCCATACCTATATATGTTATCGCCCTCTTCGTTTTGTCCAAACAAAAATACCTACGCCCAAAAACTATTGCACGTCGCCAAAAATCCCGTTAAGCGTTGTCTTAAAATATTAAAAGGAAGGGTTGTGCCAAATGTCTGCTCGTTGGAGGGGGGTCGGAACCTTATCTAATAATGAGATTATTTATGAAACAGCCAGGTACAATGTACGTATTATGCAAGTGTACAAGAAATGTTGTACACAAAGTTGTTAAATCTTAGAAATAATCACATTGAAAATGTTTGATTTTTATTTAAAAAATCACATTATTATAACAAAAAATTGATATCACCATTATAGAAAAATGCAACGTAGGCACCACGCAAGTGCAATGGAAATGCTGCGTAAGTTCCTGGTGTGCATGGTCAAGAAGTAAAGGCTCGGGAAGTTTTTGTATTTTCCGTTCCTACAATCCGAATGAATAACTTTTGCGACATAATATGTATGTTTTTTTACATTTTAAGATCGCACCAATTGCCAGTCAGCGGCTAAAATAAATTTCATGTAGTCTGTAATAGATGTGTGATAAAATAGGACATTTATAATTTCACTTTTTGAACTAATACAATCAAATAAGATTTCACGTTTGCGGGTATAAAGGGCAGATCACTGATCTGATCTGTACTTCACGGCATAATTAATTTGATTACTATTCTCATAACCAATTCAGAGTAACAATATGTTTAACGTGGTTACGTGAAGAGATTGGAAAATAATTTTACTTAGAAATACAATCATGCAAAACTCACTTTCCAGAACGAGTATATTGTCATGATCTAAAAAAAAGCTATCTACACTCGCTACTATCTCACTGAGCAATTTTATTATTTTAAACCTGAGAGTCGACTAGTTGAGTATTATATAATCCCAATATTATATTGGGAGTACAGATAAGTCTCCGCCGTTGGACAAAAGATGGCCCCACCAGGAGGTTATGGTTGAAATTGTCAGATGTAAAACGTCATATCGTAAGGTTGGACATCTGGCAAGACCATAACCTTGAAATATTAGCGATTTTGTATCAGCATCACATAGTTGTTTTCGTGCGAAAATGTCGAGTATTGAGCCGAATAAGCGTCATTTGCGGGAACTCTTGCGTTTGGCACGAATGTCCCTCCAATAATGCTTCCAATTCCGCGCCTTCGGCCTTTCGCACTTTCGGCCTTCCGCTACGTTCTTTGTCTTCGATGTCAAACCCACCGTTCTTAAACTTTTAAAACCACTCACGACAACTTCTTTCACTTAAAAAGCCTTACCATATGCTTCTACAAGCAATCGATGCACCTCAGCTGCAGATTTCTTTAAATTAAAAAGGTAAATCAAGTTCGCGCAAATGGCGTTTATTCGGCTTGAAAATCGACATTTTCGCACGAAAAAGTTACGTGATGCTGATACAAAATCGTTAATATTTCAAGGTTATGGTCTTTCCAGATGTCCAACCTTACGATATGACGTTTTACATCTGACAATTTCCACCATAACCTCCTGGTGGGGCCATCTTTTGTCAATCGGCGGAGACTTATCTGCACTCCCAATATAATACTGGGATTTTTTAAAATAAAAAAAACATTATTAATAACATGAAATTGGGGTTAAAAAGAAATTAGGAGATTTATTTTTTTTCAAAGGGAAGAAATTTTTTTTTCATTCAGTTTCAATGCAAAGGGTAGTGAATTTCAAGTATGTTTGATGAACGCATACGTGCATAGTTTATAATTCATATTTAGAAGAGCAAAATGTTTCAAGATATTGGAATTCGAAGAATCCAAGGAAATTGCGTGTGCAACATAAGTGATATAATGGTATCATACATAGATTTTTAAATTTTCATTATGTTTATAACCACGCACTTCAGCCAGTCAAGCGTATATTTCTTAAATAAACATAAATTGGATTTACGCGTATGGTACGCGTTCTTGATCCCAATTTGTCACATTCGAAAGGGAAGAGAGCATACTATTTCGTTTCCCTCGTGAAGATGAGATGCGTGAAAGGAAGAAATTAGGCTTCAAGTTCCCCCATGGTTAGGGGTTGTGCGACAGGTTACATCTTCGACAGGTACATCTACACTTTACAGAATTTCATTCATTATCAAGTACCGTCCAGTTAGGCGATCGGAGATATGAGGAAAATACAGTTTGGCAGATAAAGAGAGTGATACAAAAAATGGTACAGTTAGCTTACGTTTGTCGAATGGTGGTCGTTCGAACTGGGACGAAGGGCCTTTGCTCTAGCCTCGATACGCTGGTGATACAAGAGTAGTCGATAGGACTCACACGCGCTGTGTTTACAATGTTTTCTCGGATATGTGGGTGGATCGGTTCGCGAGAGTGAAAGCACGGAATCGGTTTACAATCGGACTCTGTTACTTCGGCGTAAATAGAAATACTGACTTATAAAGGAAACAAACTTAGGTTACTAGACGCGGAATAGAAGGTATAAGTCGCAATACGAGATTTGAGTCGATTGGAAGAAGTCTTTCTCGTTCGAATGTTGCTGCGGGACTCTATGTTAGACTCAGCAATAGACTGCTGGATTAAGATTAGATGTTGGGTTCGGACTGATGTTGGATTACGACTGATGTTGCATTCGTCCTCTGGGCCTTCCTGCTCCACATTATATATTTGGGTAGAGTAGGGAAAAAGGGAGTTTTTAATTCTTAATGTTCTTTTGCTCAATCCGGAAGGCGATGTGGGAGTCTGTTCCTTGCGTCTCGCAGACCAAGCACACGTAATATTAATTGCATATTGGTCAATCAGGACGGGGGACATAGAAGTCTTTCCTCTGTGAGTTTTTCTTGTTAAAGCGCGCGGAGTTGGATTTGTTTATATGAAGTCTGGGTCCTCGGCGCCGAGTCGCCTCGCGATAATGTAGCGACTAGGCGCGTCGCGGGCCTTCCACGTGCATTGGGTTTTCATCGCGCTCTCGAATTTATGGCCGGGTCGAGGTTAGTTTTCCGGAGCCCTCAGTCTATCTTTAGTTCCTATACGGGTTAAAATCGAAGCAATGCTAGTCTGTTGCCGGGTGATCTTCGAGTCATCTAGCTTGCAGTTATATATTTTTTTGTTTTGCGACTTTTCGGAGAAATCGGTCCTAGAACCGTGTATTCGTCAGAGTCGCGTGGATAAGAGGGGCTATAGGGAAAGTTCAGCGACTACGTCGCAGGATATGTCAACTCAAAGCCGTTGAAGAAGATATCAATTTTTGATGTTTTTCGAATGAATTTCGGTTCCGCAGTACCCAAAGATGCGTATTTTTTGTCTAATTAAATCAGAAGCAATGCAGATTTTTACCGCTTCCATACGTACAGCTTTGAAAAATGTCCATTGCCTAAGTTCGATGCAAGAATAACTCATACCTGTGGCCGCTCGTTGTTTTGCGATCGAGCTCACAAATCCCTAGATTTGGCTTCGCGATGCCGAAAAACATTTTTCATTCTTTGCGCCGATGCGAGACAAATCCATATTTTCGACTCGCCGATACCTACGGGTATAGATTTTCCGTTGTCTTCGAGCAATGGAAACTTAATATTTCTGACTTTTGAGTACCTGCCTGAAAACATACACATTTTTGGCTTTCTGTTATGTTTAGCGTGAAGTATTATTTAATTGTCTTCAAATGTATTTCAATAACCAAGAATATACATTTATTATCTGAGTGACTTACGAGACATACACATTTTTGGCCCTTCGATAGCTGAAGTCCTAAGAATTTTTCATTGCGGAGGTTTGATGCAAGACAAATTCATATTTGTGGCCTCGTGATACCTAAAGGTATTCATTTTTTTTTGCCGGTGATTGAACGAACGAATCCATAAATTTCGCTTCGCAACACTTGTAGATATTTTCCAATCATTGCGGTTGATGCGAGAAAAATCCATATTTTCGGCTTCTCGACACTTACAGATATGATTGCCTTCGATCAATGTATGAAAAATCCATATTTCTGGCTATTCAGTACATGCCCTCATCTTCAGCCCGTCGATACTTACGGGTATACATTTTTTCGTTGTCTCTGAGCAATGAAAAGGTCATGACTTTTCAGTAACTAAAAATATAGGGTGTCTCAAATGACCTGACATTTTAATATATTAATAAAAAGTATTATTTATTTGGAAAGTACGAATATTTTAATTTTAATATAAGGTAGCAAAATGGAGGTTATGTGTGCAACACAATATCTGATAAATGGCCGCCTTGTCCCTGTTTTCAAACGTTCATTGCGGACTAATTTCATTAATGGTGCGCCCAATTGCTTCCTCGAGCTCCGGAATGGTTCGTGGATCATCGATATACACTTTTCCTTTCAGAAAACCCCAAAGAAAGAAGTCCAATGGTGTCAAATCGCACGACCTTAGTGGCCAATTCACATGGCCGTGGCGCGAGATAACACGACCATGAAACTTCGTCTGCAATAACTGCATTGTTTCGCCCGCAGTTGGCACGATGCGCCCTCAGTTGAAAGAATATTTATTCCAAGTCCATGCCGTTTATGTCATTTATCGGACATTGAGTTCCACACATAACCTCCATATTTGTACCTTATATTAGAATAAAAATATTCGTACTTTTCAAATGAACAATATGTTTCATTAATAAATTGAAATATCAGGTGATGTTGAGACACCCTTTATATATTTTTCCTTACCTATGTTCGATCCAAGAGAATTCCATATTTTTTCCGTTTTATTTTATTCAGTACAAAGTTGTATGTAGCTCAATGTTCTGTTTGGTTTTCTATTCACAATTTCGAAACATCTTGAGGTTCAATTTTGTGAGACGCAGAAGCTTCGTCAAATTTATTTTTGACTCTGAAAAAGGCCTGTTTGTTTTCCGTATTCAAAGAACTTTTTGACGTTCAAATTTGTGACACGAAAAACCTTCGTGACATTTATTTTTACTAACCATTATTAGAGGTTAGAGCTGTCAGAACGCCTCACTTTATAACACATTCTATTACGTGTATATAACTCGCCAGATAGCAGTCAGCTGTGGAGCTGCGCGAGGCGAGACCTTAGGGCCTCTGCACACGACGTATTTTCTATGCGCAGAAAACGCGCGTTTCGGGGGCGTACGCAGATTACGTAATGCAATTGCAGGGCTACGCGTTGCGGTCTACGTACGTGGGGAAAGGGGGGGGGGGGGTCAAGGTTTGCGTTACCTAACGATTTTAGAACTGCCAGAAATAGCAACATTTCTGCATGTTGAAGTTTTGAATTTTAAATTCGTGCGCAATTTGACCGTGGAAAGTTGACAGCTTGCTATCCATACGAAATGCTAGTTAAGGGAAGAAGTCACTGTGCAAGAACTTGCACACTAGCTTTCCCCCTTTTCCAAACAAAAATGTGATTTTTTTTATAATTCTCGAAAGTACATACACTGAAATATATGTACATTTAAATCCAATATATTTTTCCATGTCTCACGGCCTACAATGATCTTATTCGTTTCAGCTATTCTTTTGTAATATTAAATATATTTAAATTGAATAAATAAAGATTCGATTCGAATAAATCTTCATTTCCTTACAATATATACTGTAAATCCAAGTATCCTATATGCATAAAATATTTCAAAAATCCAAAATGAAATGAACCACTTAATTTAGGGTTCTACTACAATGATTTTGTATCATTATTCGTCATACCCGGGCCTGCTGAAATGTTTTTGTTCGAAGAAAATATTTCGCCTATATGGACATCGAACCTAGTACCTTCTTCCCTATAGCTGCACACGCTGCCCCTATGCTACCGCGTGCTTGTAACATCTTCGTCGCAGATATGGCATAAGAGACCAAATGAATTCCTATAATTATTTGTTGTCTCACATTAAGTATATCAATTAGTTGATATTGTGATAATTGAAGAGTTCTACCGAATAACATGCTATTGATTTTTCTAACTTAACCATATATATATATATATATATATATATATATATATATATATATATATATATATATATATATATATATATATATATATATATATATATATATGTATATATCTATATATATAGAAGCAAGAGAGAGAGAGAGAGAGAGAGAGAGAGAGAGAGAGGGAGAGAGAGAGAGGAATATATAATTCCTCTCTCTCGGCCCTACAAACCTGTCAAAATCTTCTATCACGCATCCGAGTTGCATAACGTTTTTTGTCGTGACAGTCCAAAACACCTTTTTTTATAGAATTCAGGAATTCATCGAAACTCCGAAGCTACGATGCTGTCAAATCGAAGTTTTCATGTGAAAAATAAGAGGTTATGTGCATCTATCGACTGCTGAGGCAGTTATAGGGAAAGCCTATTTATGTCTTAATCAGGAAAAGCCTTAGTAGGGCCTCATTAGGGGAAGCCTTAGTAGGATCTTATCAGGGACTACTAAGGCTAGTAAGGGCTACTAAGGACTACTAAGGCAAGGGGCTACTAAGGACTACTAAGGCAAGTAGCTCCATTTTAGTTTTGCCTGATCTAGGGCCTAGATACTTTCGGCCCGGTCGGGGCCGGATCAGGATGTCCGTAATAGGTGTCACCCGTATCACACACCGATCGGGGCCTGATCCTGATCACGCTAACCCTAAGAAATTCCTACGCGGGCAACGCTCGGCCGAACAACCCATCTACTGGCCAACCGACACAAACAAAATTCCGGATGTATTGCATTTCTTCACAGCATAGCCAAGTATAGCCAAGAACTATACTCGCAAATACACCAGCCTGGATCCGACTACACTCTGGCGATCCTAACGGTGAGCGGTGATGTAATTTTGAAAAAAAGTAAGGTTAGCGTCTTTAGGGAGCGTTCACAAATTACGTAACGCCAAATTCCCCAATTTTCGACCCGCCACGTACCAGGACCGTAACGCCTGGCCGACCCCCCCCCCCCGCCGCCGCTACTTCGTTACGTAACGGGTGCTTTGTCATCAATAACTACGTTTTTTGCGCATTTTATTTAAAAAATCTTTAAAATTAACCGAGATATATGCCTTGATTTGGCGACGAAAAAAAGAAACTCTCTTCTTTGTCCGATCGATATCTTTATGAAAGGTTATCTGTAAATAAAAAGTAACAAATTTATCGTTATCTATACAAATGTAGCTATCGTTATACGTAGCCATTTTTTTTTTCATAGAATGCCAACAGCTTGGGCATTTTTTTTCTATTTTCAAGTCCCTTTTTTCTATTCAAGCATTCTTTAAAAATAGTAATTATCAACATTTAAAAAATCGGCTCCGTACAACCGTAGTCACTGCGATTACAAAAATGTGGAACAAAAAAATTGAACATCGGTTGACAAGTTTTTAAGTATTCGCTGGGACAAGGCCGAAAAAAGTAGTTTCGATAAAAACGCATTTAAAGTTTTCTTTCAGTTTTCCTTGATAAAAGGGTATATTTTTTCTAGAATATTGATAATTACATTAAAGTATCTAGTCACGGGCGATATGACGGCTCTTCATCTACATTATATTTTACAAAATAATAAAAGCTTACACTTCATCTTTTGTGAACGATGCCACACCTGTGGGGACTGAGGGCACTAACCGGTCGCCCTATCTGTTCTCACTAAAGTGACTGTAACTCCGTCAATTTTTTACTTGTGAAGAAGATATCCAAGGTGCTAATAGTTATTGATCCAGCCTGTATGTATATATATATATATATATTGTAATCCCCCGAAAAAACTCAGGAGAACTATCCGAAAAAAATGCGGTGCGCTTCTGGGCCGGGATTCGAACCCGGGACCTTTCGATTGCCGGTCGACGGCTCTGACCAACTGAGCTACGCCAGCCTGCTTACCTCACCTTTCTCGGATAGTCTCTATATGGTAACGCAACGTTACAATTCCCCCCTGCCAGAGTCGATCCGGCTCTGGAGGGTCGACTCGAAATTTTTGCCCAAACTACTTCAATACGCAACGGGTACTACAGACGCGGGGATTGTCTGAGGGACGGAAGGGGAACTACAGACGCGGGGATTGTCTGAGGGACGGAAGGGGGAAGGGTAAGGGAGGGGCTAGCTCAATGAGACTCTTCTCAAGGAGGGATTCTTTTCCACGGCAATCAACGATAATTCGATATTTATCTTGATTATTCTGAGGCCGTGGTCCGCTGTTGGGCGCCAATTATAATCCCCCGAAAAAACTCAGGAGAACTATCCGAAAAAAATGCGGTGCGCTTCTGGGCCGGGATTCGAACCCGGGACCTTTCGATTATCGGTCGACTGCTCTGACCAACTGAGCTACGCCAGCCCGCTTACCTCACCTTTCTCGGATAGTCTCTATATGGTAACGCAACGTTACTATATATATATATATATATATATATATATATATATATATATATATATATACTTTTTGTGTACTTTGTATACTTGTAAAAAAAATTAACAGCAGTCGTATAAGAGTACACGCGTACTTCTACACACCCAAGCACTGCGTGCTTTTATACCACCTTCACATTAAAAAAAACATGACTGATACTGCCATTTATTGATGAGATGCGAAATTACTTTCATTTTGAACAATAACCTTATTAAACCGGCGTACGAAATTAATAGTTGTTTTTGAAAAAAATAAATTGTGTATCGTACTTGTAATGCTTTGAAAATGTCAAGAATAAATAAGAAATTGCAACCGAAACTTCAAACTTACGGCCTCTCCGTTTTATTTCACTTTGGATTTTTTTTGTCAGAAACTGTCGAGTTCCACTAGGCTCTCCGAGTAACCCGTGAGCGGGTCCCGCGCGCTCCCGCCAGATGTCGGGCATCGTTTTACCGACGGGTCCCAAAAAATGGCGGCGAGCAACGACGCCATTACGGAGCTCGTCGCGCAGCAAACCGAGCTGCTACGAAGACTCACGAACAGTGGTGGCGTTGTACGCAACAAGTCAAACGTAAAGCTACCTGTCGTGAATCTGCCGACATTCGATGGTCGCATAGAGGAATGGAAACGGTTTTCCAAAACATTTCAATCACTTATACACAACAATGAGAGCATTTCCGCCGTTCAAAAATTCCAGTACCTAATCACGTCTCTTTCCGGCCCAGCCGGCAAGATCATCGAGTCGATCGAGTTGACGAGCAACAATTACATGATCGCTTGGAATTTATTGACGAAACGCTACGACGATCCACGAGCCATCAGGGAGAAGCATATCCAGTGCCTCTTTAACATGCCGCGAGTGGAAAAGGAATCATCGAGTGCCATACGCGAGCTAGTCGATTACACGCTGAAACATTTGAGGATCCTGAATTCGATGAATTTACCGACGGATTCGTGGCACGAGTTGATCATGCATATGGTCGAATCAAAACTAGACATCGTGACACTTCGCGCATGGGAGCAGAGTGGAAGTTTGACTGACGCAACATTCGACAACCTAACCGACTTCTTACAAGCGCGGTGTCAAGTTTTTGAACGCCTCGAGGCAAGATCAAAACAAAAGGATGGCGCGAGCAAAGGCGAGTCCGAGAAACAACAATCAAAGCCGCGCGTCAAAGGAAAAACGGGACAAGCCGAAAGACCATCGACGCTGGCAACCTCAGTGAGCTCCGGTAAATGTTTCCTCTGCCAAGGAGATCATTTTTTGTATCGCTGCGACAAATTTATCGCAACACCTGTCGACACAAGGATCAAGGAAGTTCAACGATTGAGACTATGCATCAACTGCCTACGAAACGACCATTTTCTCAAGTCTTGCCGAATGGGATCCTGCAGGGAATGCCCAGAGCGACACAACACGCTGCTACATATTCCGAACCAGAAGGGGGAAAACATCGTCAACGTGACAGAATCCAGTTCAAGTAGCAAGCCGAGCAGCAACGTGTCGGTCCATCATGCATCAAATTGCCCCAAGAATCAATACGTCATCATGGCCACGGGGGTGGTCAACGCAGCGCGTGCCAATGGCACCAACGTCGGTATCCGTATCCTTTTAGATAGTGCTAGCGAGGCGAACTTTGTTACAAAATCGACGTGTACTAATCTCGGCATAAAACGAAATAGGACGTCGGAAATCGTCACTGGCCTCAACGATATGGAAAGTCAAATATCACAGAATTGCAATATCGTCATTCAGTCGAGACATTCGAACTATCGAGTAAACGTTCACTGCTTCGTAGTACCGACAATTTCGAAAACCTTACCCTCGGTACAAATTGATAAAAACGCGATACAAATTCCGTCAAACGTCAAGCTCGCGGACATCGAGTTCCATAAGCCAAGCTCAATTGACATGCTCGTAGGCGCCGAATTCTTTTTCGATTTACTAGAAGCCGAGAAAATAGAGCTTGGAGAAGACCTTCCGTAATTGATAAACACAAAACTCGGGTGGGTAATCGCTGGAACCGTTGCACGCAATCATACGACAAGCCTAACTTGCACTCGCGGCGCGATCGCGACACTTCATTGCTCTCTAGAAATTTGCGAAACGTAGAACAAGAATCTCGAAAGATTTTGGGAAATCGAAAACGTACAATCCGAGACGAATCCGCACTTGTCGGCAAGCGAAAGACAGTGCGAAGAGTTATTTGATCAAACGACAACGCGGGACTGCGACGGCCGGTTCGTAGTACGGCTGCCATTTCGCGAAAATACGAGTCTGTTAGGTGAATCACGAGGCATTGCGACCAGACGACTGGCTCAGTTGGAGCGTCGTTTCGCAAATAATCCCATTTTGCGAGAGCGGTCCACGCAATTCATGCGTGAATATGAGGCCCTGGGCCATATGTCCCTAGCAAATGACGTTACACAAGGAATCGCACGACCGATAGTGTATTTACCGCATCACGGTGTAATAAAAGAATCGCACGAAACTTCGGACGGTTTTTGACGCGTCTAGAAAAACCGACTCCGGATTAGCGCTTAACGACGTGTTCCCCGTAGGTCACATTGCAGATAACTACATTGCAGAGTAATTTGATTGAAATAGTTACACGCTATCGTTTCCATAATATCGCGTTGACGGGAGATCTGCGTAAAATGTATCGACAAGTAGTTGTACACCCCGACGATCGCGATTTCCAACGTATATTGTGGAGAGAATCTCCAGACCAACCCATACAGGAGTTTCGATTAAACACGGTTACGTACGGAGAAGCGAGCTCAGCCTATCTAGCTATTAAGTGCGTCCGTCGCCTTGCCGAACAGTCAGAAAATGAGTATCCCATAGTGGCGTACTCGATGCAATGTACGTAGATGACATTATGACAGGGGCGAACGACGTTCGTAGCATCGTCGAAGCGCAACAGCAACTCACCGCGCTGTTGCAAACGGGTGGATTCGAAATCCACAAATGGTGTTCGAATCGCGCTGAAGGTCTGGCTCACGTGCCTCGAGACAGAAGAGTGGAAGTTTCGACACGCAGTGTTGACGCGAACAAGACGATTAGGACTCTCGGTCTCGAATGGAGCCCGCACGACGACAACGTTCAATTCTCAGTGCAGCAAATCGAAGTAGCTGCCACGAAGCGACAAATCCTTTCAGCCATTAGCAAATTCTTCGATTCCCTTGGATTGATCGGACCGATACTAACGTCAGCAAAACTGCTGATGCAAGCAACGTGGCGAATGGACTGCAATTGGGACGAGCTGCTTCCGACGACATTTGTCAAGAAATGGGAATCGTTTCGACAGGATTTAAAGGCAGTAAAGATGCTGCTCATCCCGAGGCGAGTCATCTCATGCGACAAACCGATTCGAGTGTTCCTGCAAGGCTTCTGTGATGCTTCCGAAGGAGCGTACGGCGCGCGCCTGTACATGCAAGCCGAGGACGAGCATGGATCTCTCAATTCCAGGTTGCTGTGCTCCAAAGCCCGAGTCGCGCCAATAAAATCAATGTCGATCCCGCGACTGGAACTATGCAGCGCGGTCCTGTTGTCACGATTAATTTCGGCCGTTCAAAGGAGTCTACGAGTACGGATAGATGGCTTGCAAGCATGGTCCGATTCAACTGTTACTCTTTGGTGGATTCGTGGCGAGGTGTCTCGTTGGAAAACATTCGTTGCAAATAGAGTCGCTCGTGAAATCACTCAAACAGTACCAGCGAAGCAGTAGGATCACGTCAGAGGCGAAGAAAACCCGGCAGATTTGATCTTCCGCGGAACAAGCCCACGGATCCTCAAGGATTCCGAGCTATGGTGGTCAGGACCCCCGTGGCTCAAGCAATGACCTCCCGTTTCGTACGATGATACGAAGTACGAACCGCCGAGCGAGGTAATTGAAGTAGTCAAGGCAGAAGAGCGAAAGCCAGCCATGAAATGCAACGTCAGTACCGAGAAACATCCGACACTGCAGGAGATCATCGACAAGTATTCCTCGCTTGGAAAAATCGAACGAGTTCTAGCTTACTGTCTGCGATTTGCATCGAACCTCAAGACGCAGCGTACCGAACGAGCGCTCTGTCAACTCTCAGTGATGGAGTTACAAGACGATCATCGACGCATCGTCAAGCATGCTCAAGCTGCCGAGTTCGCGGAGGAAATCTCAGCTTTGAAGAACGGACGTCCTCTGAAAACGTCCAGCAAGTTGATTCAACTACACCCATTTCTCGACGAAAACGGTGTTCTCAGGGTGGGCGGTCGCTTACAGCATGCGCCATTGCCATTCGAACGTAAGCATCCGATCGTCCTGCCGGCAACTCATCGAGTGACTCACCTTCTATTCGAAAGAGAACACTTACGCTTACTGCACGCGAGTCAGCCGTTGCTATTAGCTTCCATCAAGGTAAAATATTGGCTGCTTAACGCGGTCTTCTAGTTTCTCGGCTGTTTTTTTACGGCTTTTTCAATAATTTTTTACGGGCAAAGCATCGAAATAATCAATCTCATTGTTTTTGCATAATCTTTATTAACATTTAAATAAGCTTTACAAATTTTTTGACGTCAAAATATATAATAGAATAAAAGTTATAGTGGTCGACAGGAAGACGTCAAGTAAAAGAGGTGCTTGACGGTGACCAAGATTGCGGCCGTTCTGCTTATCTGAAATCAAAAAACCAAACGGCATTTTAATCTTCATATTTAAGACTAGCGATTGAACTAGAGTGAATTCTAAATTACAAAAATTGACTTTTTTATACACTTTTGAAAATTACATTCTATTTTTTACTCATTTTTTCTGAAGTTTTTCGCTCGTACAAAAAAAAACTATCGAAGCAATCATGATAATCCTAGTTCAATCGCTGGCTTATAACATATTAAAGATGCTGTATAAATTTGAACAAGATCGGTGCAGTAGTTTCTGAAATATCGTGGTCACCGTTTCGAAAAATGGTGTTTCGAGAAAAACGCGTTTGAAAGTATACCTGCTCCGTATACCTGCTCCGTTCCAAGGTCGAAACTTGTGAACCACTTCGAATATCGAAAAATCCTTTGGCACACATTTTCTATACATGTTGTAGATGTGATTTATGAAGAAAAAAAATCGATTTTTTCGACCCGAGAAACTAGAGGGCCGCCTTAAGGGCCGAAACTTGGCACGACAGGTGTGTCGTGCCTGCATCCGTTGTGCAAGAAACGAACCTCGGGATTTGTTTCAACTCATGGGATCGCTACCCAGCGATAGGGTGCATCCGAGCCGCTCTTTCACCGTCACAGGCATCGATTTCGCTGGTCCGATTACGACGCTTGTCAACAAAGGCCGGGGACGTAAAACAAACAAATCCTACATCGCGGTATTTGTTTGTTATTCGACGAAAGCTATTCATCTAGAAGCGACGACCGAATTGACAAGCGCCGCATTCATCGCCGCGCTTCGCCGATTCATCAGTCGACGAGGAAGACCCCGTACAATATATAGCGATAATGGAACCAACTTTGTCGGCGCTCATCGCGAGATGAAGGAAGTCTACGAGTTCGTTACATCTCAAGTGAACGAAACAATTGGAAGTCTATTCGCAAACGAAAACATCGAATGGAAATTCATCCCTCCTGGGTCGCCTCACGTGGGTGGATTGTGGGAAGCCGCCGTGAAGTCCTGCAAGTATCACCTCAAACGAGCCATGGGCAACACTCTCTTCACGTTCGAAGAATTGTCCACAGCGTCAAGTCAAATAGAGGCGTGTTTGAATTCGCGTCCTATCTCCGCAATGTCGACCGATCCTACCGACCTACAGCCACTCACGCCTGCGCACTTTCTAGTCGGCGAGCCGCTGACGAGTCTTCCTGAGATGGACGTGAGCGAGATTCCGATGACCCGATTAAATCGGTGGGAAATGATCCAGAAATGTCGCCAAGATTTTTGGAAACGGTGGTCGGTAGAGTACCTCTCTACCCTCCAAGGTCGCACAAAATAGCGAACCCCGCAAGATAATTTGAAAATCGCAGACTTGGTTCTCATTCGAGACGAACGCCTTCCTCCCTTGAAGTGGAGACTGGGTCGGGTCGTCGAGCTTCATCCGGGCGGAGACGGCCTAGTTCGAGTCGCCACCTTACGAACAGCCGGTGGCAATGTTAAAAGAGCGATTGCAAGGCTTTGTAAGTTGCCGATCTCTTCGAGCGTCGACAAAGAAATTAGCCATCCTAATTTGGTGGGCGGAATGTCGAGTTCCACTATGCTCTCCGAGTAACCCGTGAGCGGGTCCCGCGCGCTCCCGCCAGAGGTCGGGCGTCGTTTTACCGACGCGTCCCAAAAAACATCGCATCCGCGAATCTAGCTGCGACTTTGTGCCGTCCCCGTGCGCGCTCTGTCGGCTCATCGGGCAATTCCATTGTACGCGGCCGTTGTCCCACCGACGAATTGTAACCGTAGAGTCGCTCAACCGTCCACAACTTTTTCCACCTTTGTATTACTATAAACCTATTACTCTAATAAATATAATTACCCAAGCTATCTACTTTGCCGAGTGTGTAAGATCGAGAGAGAGAGAGAAACCAACCAACAGAAACCCTTACCCTTTGAGGCGATCTAAACACAACAGAAGTTAGCTTCAATTAGAAAACCGTTCCGTCATTAGCATAACTGCGTACTCTTATCGCCTGCGTACTCCTATACCAGCTTACCCTATATACTATACATTTCGAAATACACTTCTTACACTTTATTTTATTTTCCACTTTTATTTATTTTGTTTTACACTTTATCTTATATCTAATTTTTATCGTTTAAAATACACCTGATCGCGTCTTTTTTTCTATATTCTATTTTATACCTCATTTTTATAGGCTAAAACAGTCTAAATGCATTTTTTTTGGGTCACACTCTCGTAAACACGCGGTAAGGCCAACTCAGCGATTGAGGTTAGGACGACACACTGCGCACGCCTGTCGCGCATACTGGTTTCGAACTCTTGAATACGATTCGTTGAGAAGCCAGGATTGAAGATACGTGGGAGACACAAACCACAAGAAAGATGAAATCGTATTTTTTTTCTCCCGCAACACATCCACATTTGTACATACTTTATTACATGCATACACATTGGGGTGGCACAATTTTAAGCTCTATTTTTTCCCTTTTTTCTCACCATCCAATTATCTTCTTTAACCCTTTGCGGCATAGTGTAACACTGGTGTTACACCTAATTCAATTCAGATTTTTACCATTCAAAAGTGTATTTTAATTAAATATGGCGGTTGTAAAGGCGTTTCAAGGTTCCTAGGACTCCAATAACTACTAAAACATACCTATTCAATTTTTATTTTTCACGTAGCGGGTGTCATCAATAACGAAAGTGCAAAAAAAACGTGCACGTAAAGAAAAATGTATGCATCAAAGGGTTGAAGAGGAGAAAAAATTGTCGCGAAAGCTCCGAGTCGTAAAAACATATTTAGAGGCCGCTGAAAAGCTTCGAAATTTCCAATTTTCGAATTTTTTGTACTCTTCTCACTCATAAATTTGACGCTTTGTAGAATTTTCAAAACAATTAATCCTTCTTTCTTTAGAAACAGATTTTTCAAATTTACCTCACATCTGAGTAGGGGTGTGCGAGTACTCGATTTCCTCGGGTACCTGATGTTCGGGTCGGGTTGGGTACCCAACGGGTTACGTTTTTGCATTACTCGCCATCATCGGGTACCCATATTTGGTCTTCGGGTACTCGTAACCGTCGAGTAATCGTGAAATTCGGGTACTCTTAAACTTCGGATATTCGTAAGCTTCGAGTATTCGTAAACGACTCGGAGATCCGTATCTATTATTTATATTTATATTTATCGATCTAGGTCTATCGATCGAATAATGGGAGAAAACGAAAACTCGAAGAAGGCAATAAAACAAAAAATAATACTGTAAAAATCTCTTTTCGTCTCACTTTTCTATTCTCTGTGTGCGTGTGTGTGCATGCGTGCGCGCGCGTGTGTGGATGTCTGTGCATTAGGGTGGAGTGAAAAAGGTCAATTTTTTGCGGATCGTATCGTAAGAGTGCGGGAAAGTTGCGTTATGGCATCACTAAAAGTGTGCGAAAGAAAAAAAATTACGACAAATATCTACTGTTCCGGGAAACGCCTAAATTTTGAATTTTTTAACGTGGGTTTTCAATGGAGAAAAAAGACCAGTTGGCACTGAAAAATTCAGAAAAACTCACCGTATGGGTCAATTTCAACGCCTTGCGTTTATTCGAAGCGAGAAGGATGTAACTATCATTTGACTTTTCAAAAGTGAATATATCTCGATTAGTTTCAGAGATATAAGCGTTTGAAAAACAAGTTTTTTCGAGAAAAATTAAAAAATGACAAAAAAATTAAATTAAAAACAAAGAATCGCCGAAATTACCAGTTAGCACTAAAAAGAATTAATAAAAACTTGACGAAGACTCTTGCTCTTATTCAATTTTTCGACATTCAGACATCTTGATACTTCCTGAAATGCGAGTGCCTTAAACGAAGTTTACTGGAAAAAATGGTAAATATACACATGATAAAGATATTAAAATTATTAAATCAATTAGTTTTATTTCTTATGATCTCCAACCTATCGGCGAAGGGTAGAGAACATAAAGGTGGAGTCTATTTCGTCCGTTTTAGTACGTTTTCGTGGCGCTCTCTACTATGCAACGAAATTTGAAATTTTTTTCTGGCAACACCCGATGTGAGACGAGTACTATGTGTGTGAAGTGAAGCACCGCCATTTTGAAAAGCCAACAAAATAAACATTGTGCTAGTTTGTGCTAGGAATGATCTACGTTGTGCCGTAAGCCGCACTTAGACATTTCGAAAAATAAAGTGAAAATTCGATAAAAACGTTTTCAAGGCCCAACATCGTCATCTTGTAGGAATGAAAAAAAAATAGTTGTGCTAGATTGTGCTAGGGTTGTGCTAGATTGTGCCACAAACCGCATCCCGACATTCGACTAGTTTCGTGGAAAATCGCGATTGAATAAAAAAACCGCAACACCACCAATTTTTAAATGTTAACTTTTTTCACGCCATTCAATTGTGCTAATTACCTGCAAGTTTTTGTCGTGAATGAAACTTGTCTACGGCGTACAGTTCTAATTAAAAATAGAGAAACTTTTGAAAATGAATCGAAAATTCGAAAAAAAAAAACGTTTTTAAGGCCCA
Source organism: Ophion slaviceki (assembly GCA_944452715.1). Lineage (NCBI taxonomy): Eukaryota > Metazoa > Arthropoda > Insecta > Hymenoptera > Ichneumonidae > Ophion > Ophion slaviceki. The sequence continues at coordinate 35,592,414 of OX101792.1, read as the reverse complement.
ACACCGCCATTTGGTCGGAATGAAAAAAAATAGTTGCACTCAATTGTGCTAGCTTGTGCCGCAAACCGCGATTCGATATCACAATTAGTTTCGTAGAAAAGCGCATTTGTAAAAAAAATCGCGGCACCGGAATGAAAACATTTATCGGAATCGCAGTACCGGAATGAAACAAAAAATATTGTGCTAGGGCTGTGCTAGCTTGTGCCGTCAACCGCAATTCGATACCGCAATTAATAATTGTGTAAAAATGTGGAAGAATTTATGAAAAAATTTATCGGAAAGAATTTATCGGAATCGCAGCACCAAAATGAAAAAAAAATGTTGTGCTCGATTGTGCTAGGGTTGTGCTAACTTGTGCCGCAAACCGCATTTCGATACCGCAATTAGTTTCGCAGAAAATCGCGCGTGAAACAATGTGTGTGAAGTTAGCACCGCCATTTTGAAAAACCACAAAAATAATCGTTTTTCTAGTTTGCGCTAGACATAAGTTAAACGGCCCAGTTAATGACACTTTAAGAGCGGCGGCGTCGGATTTCCGCTATTTATTCGGTCGTGATATACTCAAACGGAAAACTAAAGGTTTCAACACGTGCATTAAGGGGTGAGATGCAGTCAGAAGCGTGAAAGAACGAGCATTTTCAATAATTTGTTTCAAAAGTAATTAAGTTTGTTTTACAAAAGTGATTACACAGACTTTTTATGTTATATTTCAACTTGAGATGTACAAATTTTCAACGAAAAATATTGATTATTTAAAAAAATATCGCTATTTTTGTCGGACCCTCTTCGGCATGTAGTGCTTTGCGGTGACCATCATAAAATTCTACTGGATCATCCGAAATCAAAAAACGAAAAAAAAACAATTAGTTTAATAATAAATCTAGTAATTAATCAAAGCTTTTTTTTTTCAAAAATTAACAAAATGGCGGCTTCCGACAGATAACTTTCGATTTTCGACTATTGAGATTGAGGACTAGTTTTTAATGCTATCAACAAGCACACCAAACTTCATCAAAATCCATCAAGTGGTTTTTTAATTATAGTGGTCACCGACTTGAAAAACAGTTTCGAAAAAAACACGTTTAAAGTTTTTCGATGTGGATACGGTATTATATGTTCGTAAAATTTTGAGCTCGACGGATGAAGCTAAACTTTTTTAAAAGTATTTTGATCCGCTGAATCCGACTATCACTATTTTTTTTGCCGAAAAGTCGAGCATTCAATTGTTTATAGCCAATTGTTAAAACAATTTTTCAAAAAATTAAAGTTTTTCCGGATGAATTTTTTTTTTAAATGTTGGGCAATTTTGAAACGAAAGTATTCATGATAAAATTTTGCTAAAGTTCACAGTTTTTGAGTAATACATTTTTTTTTATTTCTGAAAGATTTTTCCAATTTTACACTTGATTTATGTATAGAAATACTAATTAAAAAATTGCTTACATCGAATCATCAATTCCTGGCCCATACAATAGCGCTTCTGCCGATGTGGAAGCTTCCAAAATATCAATTTGTTGTTGTCTTCGAAGCATTCTGCCTTCCCGGGTATTATCGTTTGCGCGTTTGTCAGCCGCTACCTGCCATGGAGACCCGACGCCCTTTCACTAATTGTGGGATATCCCGCAAACTGTTCATCGGATTGACTTGAAATTTTCAGGGAATATTTTCAAAACATTCAAGAAAATGTAAAAAATCGATTTTTTGAAAATTCTGCCTGCATCTCACCCCTTAAAGCTCTCAGAACGAGATTCATCTCTTGTAAAAGTGAAACGATTAAGATTTATTAATAAAATCATCGTTCTAATAGCGCGTCTCTGCTGCCGGGGTTTCTGCCACTGGAGAAACACCCATGTCGTAGTTTGTGACCCCTGCGTGTACCGATTCATGACACTCGTGGCGCAGTTTATGCCCCCTGCACGGGATCACTTTCTGACACTCCCAAATATCCCTATTCAAACGGGTTCAACTGCAATAAGTATATGGAATATTACGGACACACGTTAGGTACAAACCACGAACTATATTTAATTAGTGCACGACTATTTTATTTTCTTTACATAAGAATATGACAGGTATAAGAAAATAATAAACAAAAAATAGTTATCAAAGATTATTTTGTTTCTTTTGTCGGCGAATTAAAATAACGAAGCAACGCGAATTTTTCGACGCAACAGGTGATAAATCGAGGCTCAACAGCAGCGGCATAACCTCAATTATGTGACGCACTTATTGACACCGTAAATTTAAATAAATACCTAACCAAAAGTTAAATTATTTCTTATCTCGTCAATAGTTTAGTTCCTACTGAAGATGTTGACATCATTTTCATGTCTTTTTATACTTAAATGACGAACAAAATTCACGATATGTCGCTTGTCGTGCCTAGTGGGTTTCGTCTAGCACTGCCACTATGGAGCCCTTCAGACGCGTGTCGGACTATTCTCTAGTCAGTCTCTATTCTAAGAATTTCGTGTAAAAAAGAGTATTTCTCCAATAATTAAAAGTGAAAAACTCTCTTTATTTAGTCGGTAATTGGAATGTTATTCGACAAAAATTGTATTTCTGGCAGTCAAAATTATACGGTCGGTGTCACAATCTGGGACAGTGTCAGTAACTGGGCCGATTACCTTATGCTACGTTATGCCGCAAGCCACACTATGACAATTAAAAAAATAAAGCGAGAATTCGAAAAAAAAAACGTTTTTGAGGCCCAACACCATTTTGTCGGAATAAAAAAAAGTTGTTCTAGATTATGCTAGGCTTGTCTAGATTACGGTAGCACAAGCTAGCACAAGCCTAGACATAAAAAAAATTGTTGTGCTAAATTGCGCTAGGCTTGTGCTAGCTTGTGCTACCGTAATCTAGACAAGCCTAGCATAATCTAGAACAACCTTATTTTATTCCGACAAAATGGTGTTGGGCCTGAAAAACGTTTTTTTTTTCGAATTCTCGCTTCATTAAAAAAAATGTCTTAATGGGGCTTGCGGCATAACGTAGCATATTTCTAGCATAAACTAGCACAATGATTATTTTTTTTTGGTTTTTCATAATGGTGGTGCCGACTTCACACAAATTTTTTCACTCGCGATTTTTTACGAAACGAATTGCGGTATCGAAATGCTGTTTGCGGTACAAGCTAGCACAACCCTAGCACAATCGAGCACAACCATTTTTTTCCATTCCGACAAAAAGGCGGTGCTGCGATTTTTTTTCAAACGCGATTTTCTACGAAACTAATTGCGCTATCGAATCGCGGTTTTCGGCACAAACTAGCACAATCCAGCACAACCATTTTTTTTTATTGCGACTAAATGGCGATGTTGGGCCTTAAAAACGTTTTGTTTCGAATTTTTGCTTCACTTTTTAAATGTCTTAACTGACAGAAAAATTCTGTTGTTATAAACTAATCGCGTCTATTTGATTTTTGTTTATTAGATTTAACTAGATTTGTCGTGGAATCAAAATTTTCCTATTGCATTCGATTATTGAAATTATTTACTTTCAATATATTTATTTATTCAAATCAAAATATATTCAGCATCGTCGAATAACCAAATATTTTATTTTATTCCAATAAATCTGTGATTCGGTTTCATCTGCTCAAAAAATAATTTAGTTGAATCCACTAAATGGAACTATTTGATTTTTTTTTAAATTTAAATTAAATAGAATTTTCGTAGAGTCAAACATTTTTATATTTAATTGAATGGTCTGTCTTTATTGTAACACACATATCAAAAAGGTGTGGGGTAGAGAGGGTGGAGAGACAGGAATTATATATATATATATATATATATAGGTTATGTTAGGAAAATATGTAGCATATTATTCGATAAAACTCTCTAATTATCATAATGATATTAACTTATTGATATCGTTTATGTGATGCAGCAAATAATAATAGGAATTCATTTGGCATCTTAGCCATATCTGCGACTTAGATGATACAAGCACTCGGTAGCATAGGGGCAGCGTGCGTAGATATGAGCAGGTAGGTCCTAGGTTCGATTTCCATATAGGTGAAATATTTTCTTCGATAGTAATCATCCTAAACGGCCAGGGAATGATGAATTACGATACAAAATCGTTGCCGTAAAACTCTCAATTAAGTATTTCATTTTATTTTGGATTTATGAAATATTTTATGCCTATAGTACACTTAGATTTACAGTGTACATTTCAGCAAATAGAGATTTAGTTGAATCGTATATTTATTTACTCAATTTGAATATTTTCAATATTTAAAAAGAATAGCAGAAACGAAAAAAAAATCTTTGCAACAAATAAGATCGTAGTAGGCCGTGAGCCAAGGAAAAAACCTATTTGATTTAAATAGATCCTATTTAAATTAAATTCTTTTTTGGCAGTGTAAGATCGGCTTGCGGCACAACGTAGCACATTCCTAGCACAATGTTATTATTTTTTTGGTTTTTTAACATGGCGGTGCAAACTTCACACACATACGAGTATTCGAAAAACTCGGGTACTCGATACAGTTCGAGTATACCCGTCCGATCTCGGGTACTCGATCTGAATCATAGTCTAATTACTCGACCCGACCCGACCCGACCAATTCTGCTACCCGCACACCCCTGCTTCTAACCCAAGAATTATCTTTGTTCTCATTTTGTTCTCATTTGATCTTTGTTCTCATAAAATAATTCTTCAAACCTCTTGTCCGTAAACAAAATTATTGGCCGTTTTATTCGAAAAACTTAAATGGCAGCTGTTTTCCACGCATCGTAATGCGTCCCATTGTTGGTCTCGTTAGTCAAACTGCGGGCCAATCTCAGCAGTAGTCTGTTACGAGCGACGCCATAATACAATAATACACAATAAAACATCGTGTAGTTGTTGTTTGTTAGAAATTATTATCATGAAGTATTTAGAAAATGTAACACTTCGCTGTTTATCTTGTTTTTATGCTACAAGGAATTATAGTGCATGCGAGATTAATTTTTTGGCGGCAATTCTGAGTTTCGAAAACTTTGAGCGACCACTAAATATTCAGTGGCCGGCTAGAGCGTTCGCGAGGTTAAACAAAAAATTATAGAGCGTAAAATTCATGAGTGAGAAGTGGACGAATAAAAACTCGATTTTTTAATGAAAATTTGAATTTTCGGGAAGCTTGAGCGACCCCTAAATATTTTCAACTGCTCGTAGCTACCACGACAATTTTTTTCTTTAAAGAAGATAATCGGACGTTGAGAAAAAGGAAAAAAATAGAGCTAAAAATTGTGCCACCTTAGTACATATATATATTATTTATAATCTATAGTTTTACACTCAACTCTCACCTATTTTGCCGAATTGGGACGGACGACTGCCTTATTTTGCGGCGTGAGGGGCGCCTCATCACGGCCTTACATACAGGTCTGGAAACTCCACTGGTGGGGGTGGGTCGCTGCTTTAGGGTTACCCGCGTAGTCGATAGACGGCGGTTGCGCGAGGGAGGGTGGCGGGGGGGGGAGGGGATTCTCAGCTCAGGCCCAACCATGCATACATAGTCCAGTCGAAATAGGATTTCACCTGGAATTAATTCCGGGCTTCGATTTTCTTTTTTAATACTTAGGGGGGGGGTGGTTGGTAGTGTAAATCTCGATTTTCGGGAAAATCCCCCCGGTGCGTTTGCCGCCATCTTGATTTAAAGAGGGATTTTTTTTTTTCGAATAACTTGCTTATTTTCAACCTTAAAGCGAAAATGATGGTATTCAAAGTTGTGGGAAATGTAATTCCCCACAAGTTTGGTGATTACCATTTTTACCCTAGGATCGATATTTATAGAGTTAGACTGCTAAAAGGGGTAAAAAACGTTTTTTTAAAACTTATCTCGTTTATTATCAAGTTTATTGTAAAAATGGTAATAAATAATCACATAGGAAATTTTATTTCCTTCAACTTTGGTTATTAGCATTTTTACCCTCGGATCAATATTTTCGGACTTATACTTAGTTTAGGGGTGAACTTTTTATTGATGTTCAGTTATTTCGTTTATTATCAAGTTTATCGTAAAAATGGTCATGAGTAGTCAGGTAGGGAATTTGATTTCCTTAAACTTTGGTTATTAGCATTTTTACCCTAGGATCAATATTTTCGGACTTATACTTAATTTAGGGGTGAACTTTTTTTATGTTCAGTTATTTCGTTTATTATCAAGTGTATCGTAAAAATGGTAAGAAGTAATCGGGTAGGGAATTTTATTTCCTTCAATCAGGGCCCTCGGTAAAACGAGCAAAATTGGCATAGGAGAACCTACGTGGGGGGCTACACGGGATTAAAATTGGAGGTACGTATCTTATGGAAGGAAACAGCATTAGTATGAATTTGACGTAACTTTCAAGTTGAAAGAACTAATCAGGTGTTAAAATCCACAGGTTTCTACTTGCTGGAATGGCTCTTTGCGACGAGAGAACACAGCCAAAGTCGAAGAAATTTAAATTACGTACGGTTGTCCATCACTATTTTTATAACAAATTCAATAATAAGTTGAAGGAAAAAAATGAAAAAAATGACACCCCTATTTTAATTATAACTCCTGAAATATTGATCCTAGGGTAAAAATGGTACTAACGAAAGTTGAAGAAAATGAAATTTCCCACCCGATTATTTATTACCATTTTTACGATAAACTTGATAATAAACGAAATAACTAAACATAAGAAAAAAAGTTCATCCCTAAATTAAGTATAAGTCTGAAAATATTGATCCGAGAGTAAAAATACTAATAACCAAAGTTGAAGGAAATAAAATTGCCTACGTGATTATTTGTTACCACTTTTACAATAAACTTGATAATAAACGAGATAATTAACAAAAAACGTTTTTTACCCCTATTTGCAGTGTAACTCTATAAATATCGATCCTAGGGTAAAAACTATACTTGCCAAACTTGTGGGGAAATACATTTCCCACAACTTTTGGTATGATCATTTTCACTCTAAGGTTGAAAATAAGCGAGTTATTCGAAAAACAAAAAATCCCTCTTTAAATCAAGATGGCGAAAAACGCACCAGGGGGATTTTCCCGAAAATCGAGATTTACACTACCAACCACCCTAAGTACAAAAAAAGAAAATCGAAGCCAGGAATGAATTCCAGGTTAACCGAATTTTAGACCTATCTCGACTGGACTAACAGTCTTACATACTGGTAAGCCCGCGGATGGGATTTCGGCAGAGACCCCGGCCGCAACCGCCGTCTCGCGTCAAAACGTGTCTCCCTAAAGTATCGTGATTCTGCAACCCGTTTTTAATTCGGTAACGAGAATTTTCTCTATCGTTAGCAAGCAACAGCCAATACGAGGCCCCCTTCTTTGGTCGTGCATGCGATTGGCTGTCTCTAGCTAACGGTAGCGAAAACTGTCGCTACCGACTTATGACGAGTTAAAGAATCGCGCTACAGCAGCGACTCTAGCGGCCACTACAATATTAAAAAATGTCTACAAAAACCTGACTAGAAATGTTGTTCCGGCAACCGGATCATACAGACAGAAAATTCTATTGATGAGAACTAATCGCGTCTATTTGATTTTTGTTTATTTGAATTAACTAGATTTTTCGTGGAATCAAATCTTTCCTATTGAATTCCATTATTGAAATTATTTCCTTTAAATATATTTATTTATTCAAATAAAAATGTATTCAATATCGTCCAATAACTAAATATGCTATTTAATCCTAATAAATCTGTGATTCGGTTTCATCTGCTTAAAGAACAATTTAGTTGAATCCACTAAATGGATCTATTTGATTTTTCTTTCAATAAAAATTAAATAGAATTTTCGTATTGAATGGTCTGTCTTTATTGCAACACACATATCAAAGAGGTATGGGGTAGAGAGGGTGGAGAGACAGGAATTATATATATATATATATATATATATATATATATATATATATATATATATATATATATATATATAGGTTGTGTTAGGAAAATATGTAGCATATTATTCGATAAAACTCTCTAATTATCATAATGATATTAACTTATTGATATCGTTTATGTGATGCAGCAAATAATAATAGGAATTCATTTGGCATCTTAGCCATATCTGCGACTTAGATGATACAAGCACTCGGTAGCATAGGGGCAGCGTGCGTAGCTATAAGTAGGTAGGTTCTAGGTTCGATTCCCATATAGGTGAAATATTTTCTTCGATAGAAATCATCTCAAAAGGCCAGGGAATGACGAATTGCGATAAAAAATCCTCGTGGTAACTCTCAATTAAGTATTTCATTTTATTTTTGATTTATGAAATATTTTATGCATATAATACACTTAGATTTACAGTGTCAGGGTGTCTAATTTTGACCAGAACTGAAATTGCATGACATTTAAGGATTTTTAAGGCAAGGAATGGGCATTTTTTCATGACTCTTAGAATGACTTTATGGCATAGAAGTATACTTAATGATTCTACAGTGCGACCGATTTCCTAAATTTTTATATTTTTATTTTGCTCTTTCAAACAGATGTGTGTGGTATGCCAATAAAAAGTATACGGAATAAACGAAAAGTCACCAAACTGTACAATTCCATATATAGTAAAAAATGTGAGACAAACATAATTTCAAAATTGCTGTAAAGAAATAAATTTTGGGAACATCTAGAAAAATATTACATACATTTAGGAACTTTGAGTAATATCATCCAGTTCCTTCACACGAATAACAAGAAAAACTAATGTATGTTGAGATAACGCATCATTTTCGTTTACTTTCTTCTATTTTATTTTCTATCGATTCGATATTCGCTTCTCTATCGACAAGTACCACAAAGTTAGTTCATATTGAATATAGACTCAACGATAATTTAGTAGAGTATAATAATTCTGGTACACTGGTAATTTTTAATGACATTTCATGACTTTTTCAGGGTCGAGTGTAATTTCATGACATTTAACATTTTTCATAACTTTTCAGGTCGGTGGACACCGTGAGTGTATATTGCAAGCAAATAGAGATGTTGTTTGATCGAATCTTTATTTATTCAATTTGAATATATTCAATATTTAAAAAGCATAGCTGAAACGAATAAAAAATATCTTTGAAACAAATAAGATCGGAGTAGGCCGTGAGCCAAGGAAAACACCTATTTAATTTAAATAGATCATATTTAAAGTGAATATTTATTTTTGCCTTGCACTGGTCAGGCAGGTTTCAAGAAACGGTCCGGAATACCCTAGCAGAGCCCGCCTGACCTATGCCAGATATCCACTAGATCGGTGAATCCACAGGACGGGTGTAATAAAGACAAACTGATCAGACCTGAATCAGGTAATATTGCGAGGACCATGTTAGAACGCCGTTACAGATTGCCTGACTTGGCCCTAAACAATTTGTCCTAGTCAGGCTGATTTGTGGCTCTGATAAGGTTACCTGTCCAAGGCCTGATCGATTTAACTTCTCCCATCCGTGCTCCGGGTTTGGCTAATCCGGTAGACATCCGGCGCAGATCAGGCATACACTTCGAAGTGCATGGCGGATCTGCGCTGGATGTCTACCGGATCAACCAACCCCCAAGCACAGATATGTGTGTACACCTAAACTTATTCGGAGCCATCAAAGTAAACAACTGAGTTGCTGTGTGCATAATTTCGGCAAGATTCTAAAAAAACGAAGAGGAATGAACGAAAAAGAGTTCCGCAAAAAATACATGAGATGCCTCCGCGTACGAAAATGGCGTGCCGTGGCGAGAAAAAAAAAGTTAACCGAACCGGTCGGATGTGCGCTAAACCAGTGGAACCTTAGTACGGCCGCGAGAAGGCACCCTGAACAGGTCGAAGTACGGCAGCCTTTATGCCACCATAATATGACGTCTGTGCGGACGCCGTGTTACGGCACGCTCGTGCCGCATGTCGACTGGATCAGTGGAACCAAGATACAGTAATTCAAGATACAAATAACGATGAAAATAAATTTGAAGTTTGCATCCTGGGAGTGCAACGCCTTTTTCTTCACTCTTCATTCGCTTATTTTTATCATCACCAAAGGGTAATTAATCTAATCGATAAAATTGGGGTTTATTGGCACAACATAAAAAAACATTTTTTTTATAAAATCCTCCTCGGAAGCTTTGCAAAAAAAGTTTTTGCAAATTGCGGTCGCAACACTCTAATGGAAATAGGTAAAAACGTGTGAGTGATTTTTACAGCTTAAATAGAGAAAAAAATGCGGTAAATAAAATGGTGGCATTGCAACGATGCAAACTTCAACGTCTTGAATAAAATTATTGACATTCTTTAGAATATAATTAGAATGATAAAAATAGGTAAAGAAAAAAGGACAGTTTTCACAAGGGTTAGAATGGCTAAATAGGTAGCGTGCTCAGCTCTAGAATTAGAAGACGTAGGTTCAATCCCGAGGGTAGGTCAAAACTTTAACAGGATACGTTTTAATTCAATTATCATATAGGCAGGAGTATAAATAAAACATATGGAAACAAAGAAATACTACCAGCATTTTTGTATTCATAATTTTTTTATTTTTTATTTTTCATTTCAGGTATAGCTATGGCAACCGGATCAGGGCTTGAAAAGGTATACTGATTAGTTACGTAACCGGCATCCGCGTCGTGGCCGGATATAAAAAAGCGTTTCACACCCGGTAACGGCCCGGTTACTGGGCACGGCACGATTCACCGTAATACGGTATGCCAGATCTAGACCTAATGTGCCCCATAGCAACATGTCTAGTCGGGAAGCGACCTGCCCCCACCAGTGGAGTTTTCAGACCTCTATGTAAGACCCTGCCCCCCACTGTAGGGTCGCTAGCAGCAACGCCTCATGGTAATCGCAGCTACGGGCATAGCCACGATCATTGAGTGGGGGTTAGGGGAAGGCCGCGTCGGACAGATAGCTGCTCTTATAATGATAATTATTTACAAGATTGATATTAATCTTTATTATTTATAAAAGATTTACGCATTTTTCAGAATTGTTTTCTCATTTATACATAAATCGTTCGATTTCCGACACATTTTTTGTTCTTCATTCAGAATATATTTCAACACAATTTTTTTCAATTTCTGCGCTTTTTTGTTTATTATAGTAAGGTAGTCGGCCCAGTGGCCGTCAGGGTCCTAGTGATCGTCATGTTTACGTATTAAATAAGTATTTTAAGATAAAAATCAGTCCTTTCTGCAGATCTGTGGCATATTAGCTTCCAGGAGGTATTTACTATGTTGCATTACATTTTTACATCCGTAAGTATACATAGAAAAGAATAATCAAATTAAATATATTCGGTTACGACGTCTAGCTGTCATTTCGGCCAAATCCTTCATTAGAAGGTTAACGTGAACCATGTCACATCTCGGGTGATTTGGTGGACTTGCGTGATGTAAGTTTTCCTTCACGTGATTAACAAGGATTTTAGTTTTGCGTTCAGCATAAAAATTATAGTTTTATGTTAAGTTCAACGAATTTTCATATATGACGATTACCGCTTCAGCAACATAAACACTCTGCCGATTAATCGCCACGGCTGTCGATAACTGGGACAAGGTTAGAAAAAAAATAGTCTTACGAATCGAATATGAGTTTATATAAAATCAAAAAAGAAATATTGGGTCCGTAAGTAGCATTGTCTGAAGGATCCACGGACTAGTAATCGTCATACACATATTCGCGATAGTAAAAAGATATACATATAAATAAATGGTATCGATTACTGGATCGTGACCATGTCGATAACTGGGTATGTCTTGAACACAGGTGAACAGCACTCGATCGGAATAATATTAAAAATTTTTTTATGAAAAAATAGTTGTTCATAATGACTACAAATAAACAAAAATTGTAATTTGAAGTAATAGGCAATAATTCGTTTTATTTTTGGAATTAATAAAGTTCCATTAAAGAGAAATTTATGTTTCGAACTCTTTATCAAATGTTTTAATAAAAATCATAAAGTTTGTGACAGAGTGCATAAAAATGATTCTTCCGTTCTATACGCAGACATAATCGAGTCAACAAAGTCCTACGAACCTTTGTATAATTAGTTAAGGCCTTTGGATGGACGGAAAACAAGGCTTTTTGGAATTTTTAAAAAATACTGATAAAGCAATCAAAACGAGATTTAGAGGGTTTGTTTCACATATCTGTAGGTACCTCCAACGAGCGGACTCGTTGGAGTCGCACATGTGCACCCAGAAGAATTTTCTTTTCCCCGTAATCTACATGAGTTTTGCTACCGAAGTACACACGATTATTATAAAATATTTATTTTTGTACATCTAACCCGATTTTTAAGAAAGTCGCATTTTCGATTGAAACAACGGCCTTTGTTCATTTCCAAAAATCGCAATTGTTAAACCATTGTAAAAATCGTGTGTCCATCGCTATAAAATGTATCTAAGAATTTATAGTTGAAATTTGAAGTCAATCAGTCAAAAAATGCAGGACCTACGAGTCCGCCCGATTTTGAAAACATTTCTTCATGAAAAATGCGTTTAAAGTTTTAAAACCATTTTTTTACATGTCTTAAAAAAAAGTCCACCTAAAATAACTATTGCATATTATTTTCGACATTTTTATACATAATATAAGTCAATGAAAAAAAAACCATTTTTTTTCCAAAGGTATATAAGGCCTCAAAGCAGTTTGAAGGCATGTGACGATTAGTGGGACGTTTGCATGGCGATTACCAGACCAACTGTTGTGGCGGCATGACGATGACTCATACAATAGCGTCTTATAACCTTTACAGAATATTTTCCCGAAAACTGTACCAGGCACGGAAACTTCACAATGACCTTCTTCTTCGTAATAAAAAACTGATTAAGAACGACTTAAAATAACTTTTACTCACTTTCCTAGTTGAGCTATATGAATTTGCAAAGTCAAGCGATCTGCTTAACCCCTTGACTGTGAGTGACACGCCTAGAGGCAAAAAAAGTCGTGCCATTTTTGTGTCATGACACGTATGATGGGCATGATTCTACTGCTTTCTTTTTTGCCCCTATGCGTGTCAAGGGGTTAAGGTGACGATTACTAGGCCATCTATCTACAAGGGGTTAAGGTGACGATTACTGGGCCATCTACCTTATACTAAAACAGATTATACAGAAAAATAGTTAAGTATCGCTCGAAAAGCCGACTATGGACGCTCATTGTTCGTTCACCTACATAGATACGACACTGAATGCCGATTCGCGAGTAATGCATAGGATATTTAACGGGGAATGTGGCTGGCCCATAGTCGGTTCAAGCTATCCACGCCAATTGTCGATTGTTCGTTGTTAGTCGACAGTGTCCCGACATTGATATATTGCTGAATGCCGGTCTTAGAAATGAACGAAGGGAACTTAATGGCGGTCTGTACTGGCCCATGATCGGCTCCAGTAGTCTAGCCCAAAAGTCGGCTGCCGGGCGGTAGCCGATACTGGTTCGACATTGGTATTAATACCGGATGCCGGGATTAGATATGAACGTAGGACAATTAATGGCGGGCAGTATACTGCCAAAAAACATTTCATTTCAATAATATCTATTTAAATCAAATAGGTTTTTCCTTGCCTCACGGCCTACTCCAATCCTATTTGTTTTAAATATTTTTTCTTGTTTGCTCCAGATATTCTTAGCTCCAAATATTAAATATAGTCAAATTAAATCAATAAAGTTTCGATTCAAGCACATTCTTTCTTCGATCGTATGGGAGATATTTTTAAATAAAAAAATACCTTTACCAGCGTGCATAAACGTCAATTTGATTCACATATATATTTCTGTTAAATTCTTGAAAGATATTTTTGAATGAAATAATTTTTTATTTGCTTACAATATACACCCTAAATCCAAGTGTACTAAATATATAGAATATTTCATAAATCCAAAACGAAATGAAATACTTAATTTAGAGTTCTACCATAATGATTTTATATCATAATCCGTCATTCCTGGACCTCCTGAAATTATTTTTTTCGAAGGAAATATTTCGCCTACACATGGAATCAAACCTACAACCAACCTACCCACCTACGCACGCTGTCCCTACACTGACCGAACAATATTATTGACATTAACTAGATGCGTGTATTTGATTTTTTTAGTTGGAATTAACTAGATTTTTCGTGAAATAAAATGTTCCTATTGCATTCCATTATTGGAATTATTTACGTTAAGGGATCTTCTCACTTTAGACGCTAAAAAGGGCTGTTTTAGAGATTTTTTTATAGGTTTATATTTTAGATATTGATATAAAAGTTGTTACATTTAAAAAAATACACTTTCGAAATACATTTAGAAAAATGTTATGTATTTATGTAACCCAAACAAAGTTTAAACGCTTTTTTCTCGAAACAACGTTTTTCGACGGCTTGTTGATAAAGTCTTCGAAACTACTGAACCGATCCTTATGAAGTGTTAACCGCATATTATTTACAACTAGAGCTATAGCGCATATAAAGAATTTTCTTTTTAATTTTGATATTTACTATTTTTTCGCCAAAAACGGTGAAAAAAAACTTTTTTTTGTTTTTCTAAAAGTGTCCGCCATTTTGTTATTTTTGCATATATAAAAAATCGTATGAAATGCGTTATAGCCATTAACATACTGGATATAAAACCGTTTGATTTTTTTGTTTCGCTTGATCCATCTCCGAGATTTCATTAACAGCGCAGTCCTACAATTTTTTAGGACATTTTGTTAACTACCATTTTCGTCTATAAATAGTGACTCAAATAAATATTTTTTTTTTAATCGTATTTCGAAAGTGTATTTATTAAGTGTAATAACTTTTATATCAATATCTATAATATAAACCTATCAAAAAATGCATGAAAATATCCTTTTTTACCGTCTAAAGTGAGAAGATCCCTTAAATATATTTATTTATTCAAATCAAGATTTACTTAATATCATCTAATAATTAATATTTCTTTCTGTTCCTATTGAATCTGTGATTCGGTTTTATCTGTTCAAGCAACAATTTAGTTGAATCCACTACATTTATCTACTTAATGTTTAAAATTTTCTATTAAATATAATTTTCGTAGCGCTAAAAAGTTTTCTATTTTATTGAATTATCATTCTGTCTTTATAGCAACAAATACTTACTTATTTGAATCAAGCTATTGACCAACGTTTGTTTGTGATTTTTTTTATTTACCCTACAAATGTGTTTATTTGTTTTCATACTGCTACCACACGCATTACACATGTATACATGCTATACAAAAATATAAACTCAAAATTCTTTTGGTTCACATGCACCTTTCATATGAAGGCCACACAAATCTATTTGAAGGATATATAGATCTCTATATGCAAATAAAAATATCGACGATCCAAATATATTTTTCGTAGTGAATATACGTTCAATATTCAATATTCGAAGAGAAAATACATTTGAATGTAAGACACACACTGCGAATCCATGTGTTTTATCTATTACACGTAAGATGTGTAATTTTAGGAATTAACACGTATAAATGCCATATACAACTTAAAATGAAGCGGTTAATATGGGTTACAGAAAATTCAAACACATTTTATGTGTATTTGTAAACACTTGAACCGCATTAAATTTTAATATGTTATTAATGTGTAATTCAAAACATGCAACATGTGTAATTGCAGACATTTACACATTGAGATATCAAATGTGTCTTAAATAATGCATTTATATGTGTGAATTCCTAAAATGACACACCTTACGTGTAACAAATCATATGCATGGATTTGGAATGTATATGTTCTTCATTCAAATATATTTTTACTTCGAACGTATGAAATATATATTTGATTCGTCGATATTTCTATTTGCATATACCAAATGTATATGCAAATCGAATCGATTTTTGTGGCCATCATATGAAACGTGTACGTGAGTCAAAAGAAGTTTGATTTTATATTTTTGCATAGCATGTATACATGTATAATGCGCGTGGTAACAGTTACATTTGTAGGATCAAATAGTAAAATGTCTGACTGAACAAAAATTGAATTTAATTGAAATTTTTAAAAGTTAAAGTTTTTTGAATAGATGAAAAGGAATTACAAATTCCTTAGGAATAGATAAAATATTTAATTATTAGATGATAGTGAATAGATCTTGATTTAAATAAATAAAGATATTTAAAATCGATAATTCCAATATTGGAATGTAAAGGAAAGAATTTGATTTCACGAATAATTTTGTTAATTTTAATTGAAAAAAAATCAATTACACGCATCTAGGCAATATCAATAGAATTTTTCGATCGCCGCCATGAGCCTACGCCAACAGTCGGTTTTTGGTCGTTAACCGCATCTGTCCCGTCATCGGCGTTATGCTTGATGCCGTGCTTTGAAAAGAGGATCGGTTGAGAAATGGGAGAACCATTGTTTCAACGCTCTGCCACCACTGGTTGCCCACAATCGGTTAGCCAGTACTGGACCAGAAGTCGACCGTATTGTTTGTGTTGGCAATTTTTTCATGGGTAATTCGAGGCCCCGGGTCGTTGTTAGTATTGACCCCTATAAAGGGTGTGTTGCGTTAAAATCAGCGCCGGTAAAAAATCGAGGTCGTAGTCTCTAGAGAAAATCGATAAATTTATCGTCTTTTATGTAATGACTCGGAGGACAATATACTGCTGCTATCACTGTAGGCCCGAATGCCTCATCTTCGATGTTTATGCTAGTCGCCTGTAGGTAGTCCTTTTTGAAGGCTAACTGTTCATGGTGTTCTATGATTTGCTTTAACGAAAATCGCCGATCTCATCGGCCATCGGGATGTTTGATGCTGTAGAAGTTATATCCGCGAATTCTGATGTGGTCCTGCCCGTAAAATGGGTCTCAGCGATCAGTAGGATGTCAATTTTATGTGCGCACAGAAATGTAGTCAGTTCCCGGCGGTATTGGCCCAAGCCTTTGGCATTCCATAACGCTGTACGGTAGGAAGTAAATTATTTGTCAGCAAACTTTGCGAGTACCGTTATGACTAGTCTTAACATCATATTTACAAGCTCTTTTTGCTGCATTAGTGCTACTCTGAACTCGTTAAGCGAAATTTTCAAGAGTGTTTGCTATTTCTGGGTTGCCGTTCGAGGTGTTTGGACAAATTGAGCTTGCGCTCACTGCTTGGGCGGGTAGCTCAGATTGTGCGTAGCTGTTACGGCCGATTCGTTAGGTTTAGTCTGGAAAGGGCTCACTTCTCTGGTGTGGTTTTCCTATCTTAACCCTGACCTGTGCCAATAGGGTTTTTGTGTAGCTAGATTCTCTGCTCCGGGATGTCTTGATAAACTCGATAGCCCTTATAATTTGCTCGGTGGTTTCCTTCACAAAGTACGCATTTTGCAGGTGGATCTCGAGTTTTTGTGTAAGAGGACGTGCTATGATTTTAGCCGCATTTAACGAATACGAATTGTCTGCAGTAGTAAGCCTTTGTGTGCCCATATCGCTGACCATATCTGATGCATTGGACTACAGTTGAGTTTTTCGGGGGGGGGGGGGGGGGGGGCGGCTAAACTTCGACGTTGGCATATAGTGAAAGATCAATTTTATTCATTTCTTCATTTGTTAGCATCTACTTTAGACAAAGTCGACAAAGAAGAAGGGCAGCGTCTCTTTAGTTTTTCCATGCCATACATTTATTACATGCCGAACCTGGTGTCCGTGTACCTCTATAGCACTTTTGATATCCACGAGAGGGGCTGAGGGTGTAGTGACCTTAGGACAACCCTATATGTACGATTTTGTTTCAGTTGGTAAGTATAATACGATGCATTTCCTTCGTTGAGAAGTTGAATTATACTTCGGTACGTTTCTGCATCTTTGACCATTCGTGGTCTTATGTGCATAGTCATTCTTGTTGACAGTTCCCTCGAGGCTTTTTTCGAAGGCACTGATGAATCTGACGTCTGGACTAAATATAGGCGGCGGTTTCGGCATTCCCACTCTTACCTTGGGTGCGAGATTTTTCACTCATTGTTAGACTCATTGCCGGTACTGAGAGGTCTACATCCTCCCTGTCATACTGGAATTTCGACGAACTTCACTTGCCATGTCGGTGATTCGTTACCGCTAATATATGCATTAGAGTTAGGTGATCGAACAACGCGTATGTTGCACTGATTATAAACGCGTGGCGTGACGTTTTGGAAGTTATGCGTCAAGTCTTCTACAAGTTGCGCATTAGGGGTGCGGATTGATGCGGGGTGTGCAGAACTCGGCGGTGCATTGCCAGAGTCCTAGGTCTATATAGATTCATGTCACTTACACACTGTCTACGTCGCTGGCGTTGTTTCCGCTCAGGCGGTTGTACAAAAAAGTGCACACTTTACAATAGAACTGTAGAGGTATAATAGCACATGACTATCATAAACACTATTCGGTTATATGTGATTATGAATACAATAAGCTCGCTCGCAAACACGAGCTATGCCGAGTTTATGCCGATGGCTCAAGCCCAACTTCGCAGCCTAACATTGAACAACGATTTTGATGTACACTCCGCAATGTTATAGGTAGTGAGAAAAGGCAGTTGTCTTAGTAACAGACGCTTTCGGAAGCCACGGAAATGAAGATTTATTAGTAGCCTATTCACTCGGTAGTAAGAGACATCGTTCGCAAGTACGTCAGCTGAAACGTTTAAAAAGCCGACTATGACGACACTTTAATACATTTTCCCCATGGATATGTTATTATGATTTTTTTACAATGTTTAACTTATCAAAGAAAAAATTACAGTGTAAAGTGTGCTCAAATTACGTACAATTTTTACGCAGTGCAAAACGTGGACTAGGTTTTAAGGGGTTACACCTAGTTGGCAGCACCAAATTGGAATTTTTGAGGCTGCTACCTCTGCAGAAGGTTTGCTGTATGTTCCGTGCACCGATGATTCCATTTAGAAATAATAAATTACATTTTATCTACGTATATACCTGACGTAACACTTCAAACGCGTTTTTTTCGGAATAACTTTTTTAGAATCAGCGACCAAAATATCTCAAAATAAACTAAATCGATCTGCTTCAAATTTCACAGACATTTTTTGTATATCAAAAGGCAGTCCTTAATCGAATGATTTTTTTTTCAATTCATCCTTTTTTTATATAAAGAAAAATAGTGTTTTTTTCACCGAAATTTCGACAATCACTTTCGATCGGCGACCATTTTTTCAAAAATCATTATTTCATTGTATCCTTCCATTAAAGACTAGATAATACGGTAAAAAAACGTTCATTTCGTTTTGTTATTTCAGATGATTTGTTCCTGAGGAGGAGTGGTCACCGCAAAGGACCTTTTTTTGCACTGCGGTCTGTGCAATTTACTGTACCTGCGTCGTTTATAAATATTCCTCAATAAAAAAATTGTCAAAGGTACTTGAAATGATACCCTTTATTATGAAAAGAAAGTTCAATACCTACACCCCCCCCCCCCCCAAATCACGAAAACACTTTTTTTCTCCGGCCGCGAACTAGATGTAACCCGTTAAGTAGAACTCGTCGCGTAATCCTATTGTTAGTGGTATACAATCGAGCCTTCTGGTTAATCAATCATAAGAAATAAATCTGCAAATTGGGTTCGTGATGACTATTAGACGTGAGTTACACATATCCATTTATGGTAAATATTCGGAAGTGGGGCTCCTGCTAGAATCAGGTTAACAAGACAAACCCAAACAAAAATTAGCCTGATTCTAGCAGGAGCCCCTCTTCCGAATATTTACCCCATTTATTTCGTTCTACGATGGGCATGGTTCACGGATTAGAAAATAAAACACACGATGCAATACTGGAAAGTTGCCATGGAAAGCAAAGCCTATGTTTAAATAACTAAAGAATCTGTTGGTAAGGAAAACATTGAGAAAAATACAGAAGCACGGAATGAGCCATTGCATTCGACTGTTTTCGGCGATGGTTCGGGGAACAAGAAAATATTGTATTCATTATTTTGAATAAGTTTGCATATACAACTCCATGAGAATGGGCTTTGCATATATAACAATATTCAGTTTCGTGGTAAAATCTACTTTTTGCCCGTATTACGAGTATGAAGAGATAATAAAAGAAACTCCAGAATATGAAGAATAAAAAGCATCCCATGCTGACAAATGTTCCGTAAATCATGAGGTATGTGCATGTAGAATGGAGGTAGAGGCCGTGACCGATACGGTTTTACCCTCGAACAATGTACACGGTGTCAAATTTGTCAGGTGTACCGGTGATGGCGATAAGAAAATATCCTAAGAGTTTAATGATCTAATTCCCTATGTACATATTCCAGTCAGCAAAAAAATATGTGTAGGCATATCTGAAAAGGAATAGATACTCGGTTGCGAGCTGCGTACAAAGGTCGTACAGTCATCAGAGAAAATGAAGCATGCAACAAATTCACTAATCGAGTCATTGCGAAATTGACCATCTATAGAATTATGGATCAGCAAGTAGGAAAACTCCCAGACCAGCAGAGGATATGGAGTATGCAGCTTAGGGAAACACTTTATCATGTGTTATCTGCTGATGATAAACCTCTCCATGACAATTGTCCCTGGGAATACGAAAGTTGGTGCGAATGAAGACACACGGAAGCAAAGAGTGCACTCGGATAAATCAGATGTCCTCCCTCATTAAATGACTACGTAATCGTAGTAGTTGAATCAGTATGTGAATAACTAAACTAATATTAATAATCTACTAGAAAGGTATAGTGGATGAAGCGGCCAGACCAATAATTAAAGTTTCAACTTTCGTCTATGAAATACAAATCTGAAACATCTGCAGTGTGAGCAAAAAACATTGCGATTGCTAAAGTGTGTAACTAAAGTGTGTCGCAAAATAACCTGAATTTTTTATATATCAATAAAACGTATTATTTATTGGAAAAGTACGAATATTTATATTTTAATATAAAGTGCAAACATGGAGGTTATGTGTTGAACACAATATCCGATAAATGGCATCAACGGCATGGACTTGGAAGACATATTCTTTCAAGAAGATGAAAGAACCTGCCACTCTGCGGGCGAAAAAATGCAGTTATTGTCACGGTCTTAGGCCCGGTTCCACAACTCTCGGTTAACCGAGTTAACTGAGGTTTAAGAGCGACTGGACCAATCAGAACCACGCTGTGCTGGTTAAACTCCGGTTAACTCGGTTAACCGAGAGTTGTGGAACCGGGCCTTACATACAGGTCTTGCAACGAACGTGGTGGGGGGTGGCCAGTTCACGTCCAAACGAAAGTACAACTTATGGCCACAAGAGCGGCGCAACGAGTTATTCATATATCATAAGTTTATAGCACGGATTTGGTGGAAACCTAACCAATCTTTTGATAGTCATACGCAGTCATACATGTGTATATGAATATGTTTACGGCGAAATACAAAACAGCTTCGAGCGAAATTGATTATTTTGCTTCCTCATGGAGGAAGCTTTGTGATGGTGAAATTTTTTTTTCCAGTTTTCAATGTCAATGTGCTTAAAATGTCCCAAAACATCGAAAAATTATGTCTTGAAAAAATATCCGGATGTGTGTGTTCTGGCACTGTAAAATTCAAACGTTTATAATTCGAGAACGGTTTGAGCTACAGGGCTCCCGTTTCGCACAGATGTTCATCTGTATAAGCTCTTCATTCTCTGAGAATTTTGTCGAATTTACTAAAAAAAATACGAATTTTACGACATTTTGAAATAAAAAAGTCTTTTACCGCTCTAAATTCCGCAAATTTTAAGATTTATTGCTATTTTTTTTGTAAATAGAGTATCATTATAGGAAGGTTCTTCTTGAATTTTTTAATTTTACGAAAATCAGAGTTTTTCGAAAAATCGTGGAACGACTTCAATTTTTGCAAATTTTGTAAGATATTGTGTATTAATCTGTACTTTCTTTCTACTTTGTAAAAATGTTGTCGAAAGTACTAAAAAAATACGAATTTTACTCAAAAAAAAATACGCTGCAAATTGTAATGTGCAAATTGCTTCCTCGAGATTTAGTACAACGCTCAAAGCTTCCCCTATGAGGAAGCCAAAATTAAAAATATAGTTCCTCATAGAGGAAGATTTGAGCGTTGTACTATATCTCGAGAAAGCAATTGGCAGCGTATTTTTTTGTTTGAATATAATAAATACAAATTTTACTTACATTTCTCTGTTCAGGGAAGCTTTATACCTCAAGCGACCCTGATAAACATGTATCATTTTTTTCTACTAATATCTTAAAGCTTCCTTAGCCAATTGGTTCAGCGACAAGCTACTATTACAGTGATTCGAATTTCGAATCCAATAGATGAGAATTTTTATGTTTTTTATTTTTTTTATTGCTGGTTACTATCATTTTTATGATTCGTCTGTATAAATATAGCTCATTAGGCTTTATTTCTGTATCGAAATTTATTTATAAATTTTTTTAAATAAATCATTTCAATATTATTTTTCTATAGCTTACCTTTTTCGATGGTTACAGTTTTTAAATTGCTTTTTGGTTTATTATAGTAATAACATCTGTACATCACTGTTAACTGCGGGAGAAAGGTAAAAGGACGACACATAATACATATGATTGAAATTGATGTTTGATCGTTTTATTGATGGGTCAATTTTGACAATTTCTTTTTAACGACGAATTTCTTTACAAGTTTCAAATTTTACTGATGGGCATTCTGCCTCATCCGTAGTCGAATATAATAAACAAATAGCATATGACAGGATATCGGAGGCGTGCTCGGAACATGGAAAAGTAAATTGATACGAAGACAAAACTTCATCGAGAGTACTATCAAAAACATCGGCCTGTGACGCATGTTTTGCGAAACAAAACTCTACGTGAGAAATGAGATTGAAAAATCGCAAATTAGCGTGAATTGACATTGGCCACTTCATTGATGTTGTCAAATTCAGAAGGTACTGCCGAAGGATCGAGACGAACACGGGAATACGGCACCTGAAAAAACATATTCATTAAAAGAAATCAATGTTAAGTCACAAAAATTATTATAACTCATATCGATTAAAACTATGGAAAAAACGCAACGAATAAACTTACTTCTGCGATAATCCGACCATTTGCGTCATATTTCATCCACTTCCTTCTGATGAATCGCTCCTGGAAGTGTCTCTCACAAATAAATTGTGACGACCTTAGGTAAAAAATTCCTGGAATCGCAGCAATCCATTTTCACGCAGTTCACGATTCGATGGAACTTTGAACACGGAGCACTTCTCTTCTACTGACTTTCGTTTAAATTCCTGATACTGATTTTCGGATTTTCTGACCTTTTACTGATTTTCGCTTAAATTCCTAGAATCGCAGCAATCCATTTTTCACGCAATTCACGATTCGATGGAACCTAGAACACGGAGCACTTCTCTTTTACTGATTTTCGTCTCGTGTTGCAGGTCGGAACCGCATAGGAATTAGTCGTCATTATGCATTTAACTCTCTTGTTATTGATTTCAATCACGGTATTTATAACCTTGCGTCGTAATGTAACTCATATGCGTTTCTATGAATAACTGACAGCGCCGCTTAGTGGCAAAAAAATCGGGACGATAACGCGGCTACCCCCACCACTCAAATTTGTCTTGGTTGCAAGACCTGTATGTAAGACTGTGGTTATTGTAGACGAAGTTTCATGGTCGTATTATCACGCGCCGCGGCAATGTGAATTGGCCAGCAAGATCATGCGATTTGAATCCGTTGGACTTCTTTTTTTGGGTTTTTTTAAAAGCAAAACCCAAAAAAAAGGTATGTCAATGATCCACGGACCATTCCGGAGCGCAAGGGAGCAATTGGATGGACCATTAATTAAATTAGTTCGCAATTATGCCAAAATGTTATTGCAAATTTCATCAAAAGAGTGACCGTTTGCAAACAGGATGGCCATATATCGGATATTGTCTTCCACACATAACCTCCATGTTTGTACCTTATATTAAAATACAAATAGTCGTACTTTTCAAATAAGTAATACGTTTTATTAATAAAATAAAATGCCAGGTCATTTTGAGACACCCTATAGATGGGGTGTGTTAGTAATTGTTGTTGGATTACAAAAAAAATTGTTTGCTCAGAGTTTGAACAGAAAGCATGAAAGCCGAATTTCCACTGTCCAACTTCGACATTATTTCACAAGCAGACGAGGCAAAAAATATAAAAGTTATAAAAGTTTAACAACTTTCATGAGGAAACTGAGGAATTGCTGCTCCGACCCGGCATAGTGGATCAGAGGTGAACAAATTTTTCGTTGTGGTTTTTATCATTGGAAAATGATAAGCGCGTTTTTTAACATAATTTTTCGAACGAGTGCAACAAATATTTCAAAAACGAATTAAACAATTTAATCTCTTTCTTATTCAAACATTGTATGATTTGCCAGGCCGAAAACCTACAATCTATGGAGTTTATTGAAGTTCATTGAAGAAAATAAGGTTCTTCAAGGGGTCTTCTTACTTTAAACGCTAAAAAAGGCTGTTTTCATGAATTTTTTTATGGGTCTATATTATAGATATTTATATAAAAGTTGTTACACTTAATAAATACACTTTCGAAATACATTAAAACATTTTTTTCAAATGTATTTATGGGACCCAAACGAACTTTAAACGTGTTTTTTCTCGAAACAACGTTTTTCGACGGCTTGTTGACAAAATCTTTGCAACTACTGAACTGATCCTTATGAAATTTGAACCACATATTATTTACAACTATAGCTATAGCGATATTTACTTATTTTGTCAAAAATGGTGAAAAGCACGTTTTTTATGTTTTTTTTTTTTTTAAATGTCCGCCATTATGTTATTTTTGCATATATTAAAAATCGTAGGATATGCGCTATAGCCATTATCATACTGAATCTAAAACCGTTTGATTTTTTTGTTTCGGATGATCCATCTCCGAGATTTCATCAACAGCGCAGACTTACAATTTTTTAGGAATTTTTTTCAACTATCATTTTTGTCTATAAATAGTGACTTAAATAAATAATTTTTTTAAAAATGTATTTCGAAAGTATGTTTATTAAGTGTAACAACTTTTATATCAATAACTATAATATAAACCTATAAAAAATCATGAAAATATACTTTTTTACCGTCTAAAGTGAGAAGACCCCTTAAAATGTAAAAAAGCTATATTCGCTCTATGGCTAAGTCCGTAGCGAAATTCCGACGGATATCGTTCGGAGTTGTTTATCCGCGCGCACATGCGTTAACCATATTAAGTGTCGTATGTTAAGTAAAAGCTGAAACTTGTGCTCACATTTAACAAAATATCCATTGAAATCCGTGATGGATCGGAAGTTTAGTTATATTTTAAACATGGAAGGAAAATATGTATTGTCGATGCATTTCGCTTTTCTATTTCCGAAACGACAAAAACGCGTTGCGAATTTACAAAAATATATGCGCCATGTACGAAGAGAATGCCGTAAGCGAAAGTGTGTGTTGGAAGTGGTTTGTGAAATTTCGTTGTGGAGATTTTGATCTTCAAGATGCTCTCCGGTCCGGTGGGCCAGTCATTACCAGCGTTGGACTGGGCCTAAGGGGCCCGGATATTATTATAACTTTAAGGGCCCCTCGCTCGCCCAGAATCAGTGCAAATAACTCAAACAAATTAAATTAATAATCAAATAGGCAAGAGTTTGTGGATTTTTAATTTTTTAACATTTTACATACATTTTTAGGTTAAACTTTTTCTCTTTATTTGCTAGCCGATCAACATTTTGTTTTCAAAAGAGGAGAACTTTCAACTCGATTGTCTACTCGAAGTCGAAATTATAGTCAGAGGGATCCAATAAATGACTAGCAGCCCATATTCAAAGGTCAGAGAGTCGCTATTGTGCACACAGAGTTTGGTGGTGGATTTGTTCCCGGTGCTCTCTTAATGCTTAAGTCCGGTATAAAATCAAGAGATTATCATGACGACATGAACTATGAGGGTTATTCAAAATGGTCGAAAATACAATTGATCCCGAATCTGCCTGAAAATGCAATCGTCGTCATTGATAATGCTCCATACCACAATAAATTACTGGACTCAGCGCCCACATGAAACTCCAAGAAGAGTGATATGGCAGCTTGGTTGACGAAGAAAAGAATCGAATTCGATCCAACCTTGCTTAAGCCGTCCGTATGCAAGATCATATTCTTAAATAAAGAGGAAATAAAAAAATACTATAGATAACATTTGGAGGAATGCAGCTAGATCTGAAACCATTTAAAATGGCATGAGCTGCAATAGAAGGGCACGTTGCTCAAAACAATACACGTTTTTACGTAAAACATCCAATCGAGCTTATTGAATAAAAATGCTTCGTAATGTGCCATTGCGAGTGCCACAAGATTTAAAAAATAGATATAGATAACGCCCGATCTGATCATGTTGTAAACGAGCGCACAGAGCAGTTTATCATTTACGCAGATGATATAAATTAAGATACGCAAAACCGAAGTTGAAACGAACTCCGACTCCGATAGTGATAGCTCAAAGGATATCGATCGTGCCATATCAGATCCCGGGCCAATAACTAGTGGAAGATTCCAACATTGTGACCTTATAAAAGGAGTGACAGCGTTACAGGACACCAGTTATGAGGAACAGATTGTCCATAATATAAAAAATCGTCACTCACGATATAAGACTAAATGTGACGATGATTAAAGTCGCGTACTACTGACTGACTAACTTTTGGAAAAACGAAAGTGGCGATGAACATGGACACCTATAAAGGTATTTTATTGAATTATTTTTTATTCAAATTGAAATTCCTTTTAATTTGGCGTTTTCTCCTCAAACAAGTCAATATGGCATGCAACCGAGTTTCTTTAGCTATTTTAAAGTAAAGCTACATAATTATAGTAAATAAAAAAGTCTATTGCGTTTTTGTTGCAACTGTACAATGCGCACACCAAATTCGCAGTTAACTTCAGGGACACAAAGATCCGTGGCAACTATTGTACACGTAATTAACGTTAGTACAGTCGTGCTGTATATTGGAATCGGACAAAAATTAGAAGAAGGCTAGTTTTTCGACACGTGATTTTGTAGGTGCCGCCGGTGCTAAATCCAAGTTTGCCTAGAAATCGGGGTGTAGGGGTTTTTTTAGGGGGGGAGGGGGGTGGATTAATGCCAAACTGCAACCTCCACGAGGTTGGCTCCGGGAGACAAAATGTTCAGAATAATCCGGGCTTTATTTTTATCCAGAGCCCCGAAGTCGTAGAAGATTATTTTGGGGGTGAAAAAGTGGGGTGAAATTTTGTAAAATCAGTTTCAATTCGATAACTCCGTAGGAAAAATTCACATAATTTGTGTTCAAACGGGAACATTGTAGCCCTTAAAAAAAGCATCGATCGAGTATTTGATCATCCCTCTACAATAATATCTTCACCCCCAAAAAAAAGTTGAAGTATAAAAAAAATGTACGAAATATAGAGAATCATTTTCTCTATATTTTCGTTTCCATGGACCACCCGTGAATGTTGCTTTTTCCATCCCCTCTCCCCCGAGAGTGGTTGGAAAAAGCCCCGTTGAACATTCAAAATGAAATTCTGGGAAAACTATTGACCGAAAACAAAGAGATACGAATTTGGCGCTGTGTGCAAAAATGTAGCTGAGCTACATTTGTAGGTTCAAGCTACAAATTGTTTCACGGTGGCGAATTCGTGCGGTCAATAGTTTTCCCAGAATTTCATTTTGAATTTTCAACCCCCGAGAGGGGTTGGAAAATCAAAATTCGACGGTGGTCCATAGAAACGAAAATATAGAGAAAATTATTCTCTTCATTTCGTGCATTTAAACCATACCCGAAAAATCGATTGTTTTTTAGTTATTCAATAAACAATTTGTTTTGCTATTTCAACAATTTTTTTGGGGGCAAAAATTTGATCGGAGAGTGATGATAAAATACTCGATCGACGCGCCTTTTCAAGGGCTACAACGTTCCCATTTGAACAAAAGATGTTCGATTTTTTCCTAAAGAGTTATTGAATTAAAACTGATTTTTCAAAATTGTATCCCACTTTTTCACACCCAGAAGGAACTTGCACGACTTCGGCGCTGTGGACAAAACTAAAGCCCGGATTTTTCTGAACATTTTGTCTCACGGCTGTTGTGGGGGTTGTAGTTTGGCATCAATCCACAACCGTTCCCTTTCATCCTCTAAAAAAACCCTGCACCCCGATTTTTAGGCAAACTTGGATTTAGCATCCGCGGCACCTATCACCTGTCTAAAAACTGGCCTTCCTGTATTTTTTCTCCAATTACGGGGGTTTTCAGCGACAGCACGACTGTACTACGTAGGTACCAGGAACTTCTAAGCAAACGCACACGCATAGAAAGAAATGAACGAAAAATAAACAACGATGGACGCGCCCCTACCGACCAGCGAGTGAACGCGTCTATACGTAGATAGGAGGTATGGTCGAGGGCGCCGCGCTCCTACGCCGACGACTCAACGGGGCCTGCCTGCATTGCATTGCATTGCACCAAGACATCACGGCCGTGAGCGCACGTTTTCTATTATTCTCGCAACGGGCGAGCCAGTATTGTAAAGTGCAGTCACCCAATTCTTTTAAAAATATAATTATACAATCTTGAAGTTGAAGGGTAAGGATTTATTCAATTGACATCGATCCTGATTTCCAACAAACGGGAAATTTCCCCGACACCGAGTACATATATTTTTTTAATTTCCTGGCGTCGCACGGGCACAGTATTGTCTGAGTTGAGTATTTGATTTGCCCATGGTAAAATATTAACACATTATTATGTGCAAAATACCAAATAGTGCAGTGATTGCTTTGAAAATAAGCTCATAGAGTTTACGTCACCTTGTTGTTCACATCTGCTCCTGTATCTGAAATCAGCCGAATGTTTTTTCTTAAGCTATTTGTGTGTTTGCTATATGCACTATTTTTCGTGTAGGTAGTAAGCCTAGGGGGGCGGCGGAGGTTCGAGCCCGGTTGGCAAGCGCCACTTTGACCCTATGGCCAGTCCGACGCTGCTCACTACTGTTGTCGATAAAATCAAGGCTTTTATTGTCTCCGACCGGCATTTGATGACTACAGAGATTTGCCATAACCTCAACATTTACCAATCAACTGTTTGGAGATATTTACGGAAGCTTGGGATGGTAAACAAGCTTGATGTTTGAGTGCCGCACGAACTGAGCGAAAAGAATTTAATGAACCGAATTTCAGCTGGCTATTTGCTACTGAAACGCCGTCAAAACGAATCATCTTTAAAGCGAATGTTTATTGGCGATGAAAAGTGGATTGTCCACAACAATGTTAGTGGAAAAAGATCATGGTTGAAGCGCGGGGAGGTTACTTAGACGGTCGGAAAGGCTGGATTACATACGAAGAAGGTCATGGTCTGTGTTTGATCGGATTGGAAAAGAAATGGTCTATTATGAGCTGCGGGCACCCAACGAAACGATTGATTCGACTGCTTACAGCTGGCCAAATTAAAGCGCGCAATCGATCAGAAGCGGCCCGTATCGGTAAATAGGAAGTGCGTTGTGCTCCACCAGGGCAACGCTAGACCACACGTTTTTCTGGTGACCCGGAAAAAGTTATTGCAGTTTGGGTGGAATGTTTTGGTGCATTCACCGTATAGTCCGGACCTTGCACCTTCGGACTATTACTTGTTCCGGGCGCTACAGAACGATTTGAATAATAAAACCTTCAGTTC
The DNA here is from genome assembly GCA_944452715.1 of Ophion slaviceki. Taxonomy (NCBI): domain Eukaryota; kingdom Metazoa; phylum Arthropoda; class Insecta; order Hymenoptera; family Ichneumonidae; genus Ophion; species Ophion slaviceki. The sequence goes on along the minus strand of OX101792.1, from coordinate 35,562,803 downwards.
CCTGATCCTCAAAACCCACTTCGATGACTTTTTTGCCGAAACATCTCAGGACTTCTATAAAAGTGGGAAAATGAAGCTCGTGGAGAGATGGCATAAAGACATTGCACAGGATGGAACATATTTGGTTGATTAAAATCACCTGTTTTGATAAATATTTTGCGTCTGAAATTTACTCTATTTTCGCAACGGAATTGTGCATAAACCCAATACATTTTTCAAGTTCCCCGTCTTCAAAATGTCAAGCAGTTCGAATGATTTTTTGATTTCAGATTAATAATTAAGGAGCTAGCCGCCCCACCGCCGAAATATTTTTTTTCAAGGATCGCCACAAACCGCACCATTTTCCAATATAAATACATTGAATAATTATGTCACTTTTTTCGTTTCAAGTATAAAAAATGCCTTAAAATCGTTATCGCTTGTTGTAATATACAAAAAAATCTGATTTATCTCTAATATCTCAACTATACTTTTTATTTAAGTTCAAAAATGGTTTCATTATACTTCTTTAATGCAAATGTACAAAAAAAGTGAAATCACTTTTATGAAATAGCCAAGCAAGTTTACTAGTCATGCTGCACGCTAAATTGTTAAAGCTTAGGAATAATATTTTTGCAAATATTTAATTTAAAAAGTCATATTACTATTATAAGAAAAAAATGATATCACCATTAGATAAAAGTACAAAGTAGGTAACACACAAGTACACTGGAAATGCCGTGCAACGACTTGGCGTGCGTGGTTAGGAAAAAGCTCCGGAAGATACAGAATTTTCCGTTCCGACCGCCCGCGAAAATCATTTTTGCGTCGATATATGTATATATATAATTTTACATTATAACGTGGCGTCGACTAACAGGGGTTTAGGAACATTTCAATTTATAATGTCCCATCAGGTACCAGGGCTATTAGCAATCATATCTACTGGAGCTTTATCGGTACGAAATTTCTGTTTCCACCAGCAGGAGGATAAAACAGTAATGCTAACCTTTAAACCTGCAGATGCTTAGATGATTTAGAGGCAGATGGTTTAGTGATGCATACTTTATCCATTACATCGAAGGGTACATCACTCATTTGATTCGTACTCCATATGAATATGGATGCATACTTTATCCATTACGTCGAAGGGTACATCACTCATTTGATTCGTACTCCATATGAATCTGGTTTTCACTTGCATAATAAATCGCGGCAATTTATGTTTTGTTAACCCGACAGTTGAGATGACAAAATCCTTCGCCGAACTTTTTTTTAGCCATGCACGCCAATTCGTTGCACAGCATTTCCAGTGTACTTGTGTGTTACCTACTTTGTACTTTTATCTAATGGTGATATCAATTGTTTCTTATAATAGTAATATGACTTTTTTAAATTAAATATTTTCAAAAATATTATTCCTAAGCTTCCTTTTTTACAATAAAGTATTCACAATATGCTAATTTATGAGATGATTAATTTCACAATAATAAAAGTATATGAAATACAGAGGGGCTACAACATTTAACATTCATTTTTCAAACAAAAGAAGGTTAAAGAATGGGACTTTTACTTTTGGGTAAAAAAGACTAGAATGGGACCTTTTTACTTTGAGAGGGTATGTTTGTTATTATTCAATGAGAAATTCACAAACGAATAAAAGTAAATTCCCTTTTAAAAACAAAGAAATTTTCGTTTATTGAAAAGAAGTTAAATTTTATTCTTTGTACAAATTCTGACTTTACATGAGTGAAAATGCCCGTAAATGTCGAAAAACTATTTTTTTAACCGAGTAAGCGCAATAATTGTGGCCTAAAACAATAATAGTCTTCCTTCAATTTTTTTAACCAAATTCAACACTTTCATCATTTGGGCTATAGGGAAAAAATCGGGACAGCTTTACGCTTAGCATAATTTTAGTGGACACTATCAACTTGGAAAAAATGCCTAAGCATAATATTCGCGATAGCTATCCGCAAAGATGTAACTTTTGTAATTTAAGGGGGGATTGTCTTTTTTTTCGCAAAATTTACCGCTTTTTGGGAATTTTTTTGTGAAGAAAGTATACAACGGAAAACCTGTGAAACTTGGCATATAGTTTTATTGATCTGTTTACTACATACAAAAAAATGTTTAAACAATTTTATCAAAAAATCCGCCTCCCACGCCCTCGACGCGCGATGGTTCTTTTTTGATGGTGTGCACGATTACAGCCTTCACGTTCATCCTGTAACAAAAACCCAAAAAGCATTTTACTTTAGACACATATAGCTATCGTTCGATGAAGGGAAAAAAAATTGACGATTTGGTGACGTTTTGAACTTGAAGTATCGATTTTTCGAAAAAAATTGATCGATTTTTTGTTATAAATAAAAAACTATCAAACGTATTGCTTTTTTGCTTCATCAAACGATAAAAGGATGTCAGCTGAGCATTCTGTCCAAATTTGAAGGCAATCGGTTGAATAGTTTTTGAGAAATCGTGCACACCATCAAAAAAGGACCATCGCGCGTCGAGGGGGGTGGGAGGCGGATTTTTTGATGAAATTGTTTAAAAATTTTTTTGTATGTAGTAAACAGATCAATAAAACTATATGCCAAGTTTCCCAAGTTTTCCGTTGTATACTTTCTTCACAAAAAAATTCCCAAAAAGCGGTAAATTTTGCGGAAAAAAAGACAATCCCCCCTTAAAGAATAAACGGCATTTGTGACATTTTTTAACTGCACATCTCACAGAAAACAAATTAAAAATGGATTTTTTCTTGCCTTGAAGAGCATACTTTCAGCTTTCCGGAACTGCCCTTTAAATTCGTGTACGATGATTGGTCCACGAGTTATTGATTATTAAAGTTAAAAGCGTAATTTGACTTTGATCATGTCATTGATATATACTTGTTTGAAAGTTCAAAATAGAAAGGGCAATCCAAGGAAAATACGTCTGATTGCGTCATTAATCAAACAAATTTTTCCTTGTCTGTACTCTTTTTCGAAACAAAAATCGGACATTTTCCTTTGCGACAGTTCTTTCTATTTATTAATAACAAAAGAGCAAATAATTATTTAAAGTGGAAGCTTGAAATCTAGAGATTCTAACCTTTGAAATGGTTTTTAAAATTTTTCTCCTACGATGATTTTTCGCGGAGATAGAGCAATTTGAAAATCACTGAAAAATATTCATAATTTTTTCAAGGAAAACTATTTGAAATTTCGGATTCAGGTTTTACTTATCTAAAGTATATACATTCAAAAATATGTTTAATTTTATTTATTTAAAAATATCAAAAATATACAAGGATATTGTATGATCCTTGGAGCGTCGTAAAAAAAAATCTGCGTACACGGTACCCACTAGCATTTCTTCAAAAATCATCTGAACAAAAACCAAAAAGATTATTAAATTAGATACTATAATCTAGTACTTGTCATAGCCGATTTTGAAAATATCGATTTATGTCTAAATGGCGGACGTTTGAACATAAATAGTGATTTTTGGGCCAAAAATTAGTTATTATTTTGCCTATAAAACAAAAACTAAGTAACGGGAAAAAAATCCTATGACAAGTACTAGATAATGGTGTAAAGAATAACCACAAAAAACCTCAAGGCAATCGGTTCATTGGTTTTCGAGAAATTTCGGGTACCGATTTGAAAAACGTGGTTTTGAGAAAAACACGTTTGAAAATTTGGGAATGAATAAATCATGAAATTTGTCACCTTACATGGAATCATCGATACCAGGTCCATAGTGTAGGTCTTCTACGGTCGACGGAATGTTCATAGCTTCTAAATCCTCAACCTCGACCATCTAGGTGTATATCTCCCGTTAAATTAGAATACCTAGAGAAGTACGTACGGTATTTAAAAAATATTGTTTTATTTAAAAGTTGTCGGTATTTCAACTTAAGAAATAAATTTTCAGTGAAAAATTTCGTTATAACAGCTCATAAACTGCTCATAAAATGAAAAGTTTTCGATTAATCAGAAATTTCGTACGTACTTCTCTGCGAAATGCAATTAGGAACATAACTTTCAAATTTGAAGTAAATCGAGTGAAAATTGTTGAAGTTATTTGTCACGCCTATTGTAAAAAAGCTTTCTCGAGAAGTTTCAAGTAGTCCGTCATTTTGTACATCGGAAAAAAATTCTAACTTGATTTTCATACTAAATAGATGTGTAATTAATTTTTTGAGTGAATCACTTTTTCATACGAAAAAAATGGTCAAATTCGCACATGATTTTATACCCGTTACTGTGGCCTAAGGCCTTAATCTTTGTGATCCCAACTCCATGACGCTGAAGTTGGCATCGTTGGAATGGAACGAAAATTAATACTTGAAGGCTCAAACTTTTTTTAGAACGAAAATGAATTCTTAAACGCTCAAACTTCTTTTTTGGAACTAAACTGAATTCCTCTTAAACGCTCAAATCTTTTTTTGGAACGAAAATGAATTCTTCTATGCTCAAACTTTTTTTGGAACGAAAATGAATTGTCCTCAAATGATCAAACGGTTTCTGGTCGGTGCCGGCTGTGAAAATGCTTCAAACATTTTTTACACACTTTGTTAGAGATTCACGACCTCAATTTACAAAAAGAAGACGCTCCTTAATAATACAAATAGACAAATGGAAAATATAAATACATGAAACTCGACCGTACTTGAAATATTTTCGTACTCAAGTTCGCAAGGTCTCTCACTCTTACAGTCTCACAATCCAATTTTTGTTCAAACCACTCACTAATTTCCCACTTTATAACTATGTGAACAAGCTCGGCATCAGTTGTTTTATGAATATTCATTGTTTTGAAAAATTACATTTCCTGTTGTCAAGACAAATGGATTAACTTGACTCAGCTCTTATAACTATGTGTACGGTGAGGGCAAAAGTTGCGCTTTGCAGTCTTTCTGCACTTTTCAAGAGACACAAGCTTTTTGCAGATAGCCCTGAGCCGCACACAAATTTCTCTACCGCGTACGCCAAAGAAACTTTGTTCACATATAAAAATTGGGAAAATCTCACATATCGTCGTACTCGCAATAGTGCCCATGTGAAGAACCACAAGGGTTGAAAGCAATGATTCGTTCGACTTTCTCCACAGTCCTGTGCACGTGTAAACCTCTGAGTAACATTTCAAACTTTCTTTAGAGGGATCCAGTGAATCATCATAACATATATCTCGCCGCTGAACAAAATGACCAGTTTGATAAACAGTCGGGCAAGTTATTCAATTTTCCACAGCTTGTGAAATTTTTCATCTTGTTCAGCGGCAAGAGAAATCTCCTGATGATTCACCCAGTCCCTCTAAAGAAAGTTATGAAATATTAGTCACA